>JZKD02S1324077.1:0-11793 GCA_000966675.3 Picea glauca | reverse complement strand
CATCCTATTGAAAATTGGTTTGGAACTCATTCCAAAATAGGAAGTAGTTCCAGTCTACTTGTTTCTTCTTCAATGACTCTTTAATAATAAGTGTAATCAAACCCTGGTGTGACAAACTGCTGGCCACCTTGGTAGGCTTTGCCTCGACTTGTCTGGCCATTTTAGTGAGAGATTTGTGTAGGTAGAAGGGAAAATTGATGGGAGACCTGCCTGTAAAATGATTTAATAACTTGAAGTGATAAAACATGACTCTGTTGTATCTACCTTCGCAGGTGATATAAACAAAGATTGCCTTCAGGAGAGATTGCCACTTAGGTTCCAGATAAGACATTGGTGTGTATTTTTTCCATATAAGATCCTTGTGCTAAGGCTGTAGGTAGGATCTAAATTCAATGTTTGAAGGCAAAGTTGATTTGAACCAACAATCCCTTATTCTAGGGAGACCAGTGAACTTAGTTATGGTTGCCTCATCGACCACAAACTCCTCTTTTCCCACTGTTACTGCTCTTCCATCATACGAGATAGCAAAGGATTCAGACACCTGTTGGTGGAACTCCGCCTGTTTTTCACAGTATGCATAGACTCCTGCTTGCTTAAAGAACTCGGCCACCTCAGGGTGAGCCTCAAGGTACCAAACTCCATCTAATTTAGCCCTTAGAACTGGCCCTGCTTTCGGCATTTAGTAATTGTTGACCTGTACCTGTGACTTAGGAAAATCTTCGTGCTAGGGGGACAAAGACTCTATGATTTAGGGTGACAGGGAGTATGACTTAGAGTAAAACAAGTGAGACAGGGTGACTCAGAGTTCTGATTGCATAGCTCAATCAGAGTGAGATGTAAAATTAAATGGAAAGAGTATGGGATTCGAACTACCTGATGATTCAACTTGGCTTGATTGGAATGACAGTTGGCTCGATAACGATCTGCTGAACTCGAACTCCACTCGGCAATCACCACAAAAAACGGGATTATGGTCTCTGAATATGCATTTGCTTGATGAAATCACGGGCTCAAGACTGTCACAATGACTCTCGGATTCGAATTAATAATTAATGGAATCAAAACAGAGATTAATCGGGATCATAATGGATCTGTGTCCTCGTGACTGGAGATAGTGAGGGGCTATGCGACTAATCATTTCTGTTAGTCGGGAATCACACATGAGTTTTTGTGTCTCTGTCGAGCCTTAATTCTGAAATGACAAATGTAGTTAAAAAAGGACAACAGGGTATCAATCTTCGGATAGACGCAATAATATCATGCATACCTTACCACCTCCATGGACTTTCGGCGGTTATGTCTTCATGATTACACCAATTGACAGCTAGCTCATGCGAAAGCACGGGCTTTTCATTTTTCTCGTGGAGATATTTTCGGTGGTTAACTGGGTTTTTGCTTTCCCCCTTAACTACCGAGAACAAAGGTTTTCGGTGGTTAATGAGCGCTTTTCAGGCTCGCCTAAACCACCGAAACCTAAGATTCTTTCTTTTGCTTGACAAAACCAAATCAAAAGTTCTTTCCAAGTTTATTTACAGAAAATAGACTCTCTAACATACCTAAAAAAATTTAGAAATAATTTTTTTGGACCACAGTCTATCACCTAAAAAGCAAAATCTACATCAATTTATTTGAGGAGATAACACGTTATCCATAAACGACATCAGATGGTGAAGGACGTGAATAACCAAAACAAGTCTCGAAAGGAGACTTATCGGTGGAAGAATGAAGTGCTCTATCTTAAGAGTGTTGAATGTAGACTAATTGCTCATCCCAAGTCTTTTGATGTTTGTTGTTGTAACCTCTCAACAATTGCACCAACGTCCTATTTACTACCTCAGTTTGTCCATCAATCTGAGGATGGAAGGTAGTGGAGTACTTCAACGTCGTATCCATTCTTTCCTAAAGCGTTGTCCAAAATATTCCAAAGAACCTATTGTCCCGATCAGATATGATGGAGGTTGGCAATCTAAAATGTACCCATGCATGGCTAAAAAATAGCTCAATTGTCTCTCATCTAGAAATTGTCTTCTTACAGGGAATGAGAACACACATTTTGTTGAAATGGTCTACCACAACGAACAAGTGGTCATGGCCTCTATGAGTCATAGGAAAACCTCCAACAAAATCCACGAAGATGCTCTCCCAAGGTTTTGCTTGGCATTGACAATGGCATGTACAAGCCAAGTCTTTGATTGCTTGGCTTGCTAATGCTGCAAAGAACACAAGCTCTAACCAAATTTTCCACATGCTCCTAAATCTTTGGCCAATACACATACCACTATATATTCTCCACTGTCTTTGTCACATCCAACAACCCTGGAAGTGTGTGCTTCTCTCATCAACTAAACCCTTCTATCCTAGGGTATGCATAGTTTGTCCAGGTTGTATAATAGCCCATCTTGGAGGTGGCATTCATTTCCTTCCATGACAACAACCACCCTCTCCTTTATCTACTTTTAGACTCCTTTGAAATCCTCATCTCCATCATAATCCTCACTCAGAAGTTCATGAGTGAAAGGCTCAAGCTGCATTATCATTCCAATTGTTGCTATATTCTTCAATGGTGGTCGAGAGAGCATGTCTGCTAGTCTATTTGTGACTCCTTTATTGTACTTAATCAATAAATGAAATTGCTGCAAGAAACCCAACCGCTTGTAATAACTCACCTGCTGCATCTTGCTCTAACTCTTTACGTACTTAAGGGGTTGATGATCCACATGTATGATAGTCTCTTTTCCCAAGAGGTAATGCTTCCACTTCTTGATTTCTTGTACAATTGCAAGGAGCTCCGTATCGTACATGGGATAGTCATGCACTGCTCCATGAAACAAATCGCAATGGTACCATACATGCCTTCCTCCTGGCATGAGTACTACTCCTAATGCATATCCATTAGCATCAGTCTCTAGCTCAAAAGGGCGTTGCAAATTTGACATGACTAACAATAGAGCATCATTAATTTTCTTCTTCGAGTCTTCAAATGCTCTTTGTTGTGTCTTTCCCCAATGAAATATCTTTCCTTTGACAATTATGGTATGCAATGGCACTCCCACTATAGATAAATTTACAATGAATTTCCTCAAATACTAAGTTGCTCCCATGAAACTCTTGACCACTGTCACATTGATGGAAATAGACCATTGGGTGATGGCTGCAATCTTCTTAGGATCTACCCTCAACTCTCCCCGTCCAATCACGTGTCCAAGATATATCAAGGAAGTTTTTCCAAGATCACACTTCTGCAAGTTGGAAATCAATTGGTCCTTCTTCAAGGTCTCTAACACTTGTGTCACATGTGAGAAGTGATCTTTCCAAGTATTGCTAAAGATTAGTATGTCATCCAGATATATTGTTACAAAAGAATCAATTAAGGGACGTAGCACATCATTCATGAGACTCATGAATTTTGCAGGTGCATTGCATAATCCAAAAGGCATTACTAACATCTCATACAAACCTTGTCTTGTTTTGAACGATGTCTTCCACACGTCTTTTGCTTTGATCCTCACTTGGTGGTAACTAGATTTGAGGTCCATCTTAGTGAATAATTTGAATTGTTGCAGTGGATCCAACAAGTCATCAATCCTTGGCAAAGGATATCTATTCTTGATGGTGATCTTATTCAAGGTACGATAGTGAATACACATTCTCTAGCTTCCATCTTTCTTTGGCACCATGATAATCGATGAACCACATGGTGATGTATTGGGTCTAATGACTACTTTCTCCAACAATTTTTGCAACTGCTTCTTTACTTCATCTGCTTCAATGAAAAATTGCCTATACATCCCAATGTTAGGAAGTGGTGACTCCGACAACAATTAAATCTCGTGTTCAACCTCTCCCTTAGGTGGGAGTCCCTGAGGCTCTTGAAACATGTCCCTGTATGATTCAATCAGTTGTTGTAGTTGTTTATGGTGTTCGCCACTACATGCTTCCAAGGCATCTCCAACTTGCTACCTTCTCCTTGTTGCTTTCCTTCTCTCAAAAACAACAAGACAAACTTCTTTGTACTGCCCATGATTCTTCTTGCCCGATGAGCATTGATCAAAGAGAACTTAGCTTTGTCATGTTGTGCATTTATGGCATAAGATTTTTCATCCTTGACTATCCTATATTGGTTCCCTCTCCTTCTGAAAATGACATCCCTCACATACAAATACAAACTTCCCAAGATGACTCCACATATGTCTAGAGGAACCACATCTGCAACTACTTCATCGACAAAGTTTTAATTGATGGAAAACTTAAATTTGCACTACTTTCTCACTTTCAATTCCACATATTTCTTTACCCATCCCAGGGGGTATGGATGTGAATAATATTGAGTCTCCAACCCAAGCTTCTCAACAAGTTGTGCAGATATCAAGTTGGATTGTGAACCTGAATTGAACAAACAATCCAACTTGCTTTGCTTCATGTGGATTTTAATGTAGAAAAGTTTCATCGTCACATTCTCCTCCTTATGATTGAAAACAACTAATGCCACCTCTTTCTGAATATTAGTGCAGTTAATCTTTCCTTTTGGATCCGAGGGGCTATCAACCCGCTCCTCAACATCCACTGAAATCAATGTTTTCTTCTTCTTTTCTGGAAATATTTGGGGTGCTTCTCAAGGTGAAATTTCCAACAATTCTCCTCTGTGTGTCCCTTTCGGTCACATCCTTTAAATTGTTAGATGGAAGGTGTTTCTTCTTGTGCTACTACCACAATCTTCTTCTCATTCCACTTCTTCTTGTTTTTCTTCTTTCTCTATTGCTCTTATGGTTTTACTTGTTTGTGAGGATTTATTTGTTGCTTTCGCTTGTCTCCCTCGAGGTATTATGCTTGGATATTGGCCTCATTAATTGTCTTCGGTCTAAATAACATTAGTTTACTACAAATATGAGGCAACAATTCCCCCAAATACTTGACCAACATATCGAGACTTTTTAGAGAGACTCCCATCTGAATTGTTCTCTTCTTGAACTTTGTTGTGAATTCCTGCACTAATTTTCCTTGTCTTTGTCTGAAGTAATGCCATACTATTTGTTGGTGTTCCTCATACCCTATTGGATAAAATTGATATTTGATCATGTTCTTGAACACTTCCCAATCAGTCACTGGTGGCTCATTTCCTAGTGCTTTGCTTACAACATCACTCTCCCACCATGTCAAAGCATGGCCTTCAAGGTTCAATTGAGCAAAATCAATATTTTTTTTTCCAATTACTTCATGCATGTTGAAGTACACTTCCATCTGTTGTAGCCATTGGTTCAGCCTGATAACATGCACTTCCCCGACATATGGCTAGATGTCCACCTTGGTCTCCACATAAAAAACTACTTGTGTCTTGGTGTAGTTGCACTCACACATCTATGGCTCAGTCTTACGCTCTGTCTCTGACCTATTTTCTTCCTTCTTGGGGCCTTCTTGACAAGTATTTGTTGAGGGTGTTTCTTCGCTCTTCACTTCCAATAATTGTGACACCATTGATGTCAATGTGGCCAAACTCTGCTCAAATCGATCCAACCTGACCCTGGGATCTTCTTCCTCTTCTCGTTCATAATGTTCCTGTGACAATCGTGATGCTCTACTTCGTTGTAGCCCCGACAATAACTCTTGTCCACTTATTTTGTAACACTGTGGGTACTTATCATACAGGTCTCATTGAATGCATTCAAAATTCTACTCTTATACCATATGATTTGTAAATGAGAGGCTTATATCCCATCCACCTCACCAACAAAGATTTATTTGTAAAACAATTTTAAACTTAGCTCTTTGGCTGACGAGAAATACTCGACCAATCATGCCATAAGTCAAGTTGACCCAAATACAAATGACATCTACTACTCGAAAGTTGAGTCAAGGAAAGGGAGTCGGAAGGAATACATGTCAAGTTGGAAAATTGAGTTGGAAGTAACCAAGTCTAGTCGAGGAAAAGCAAGTTGACCAAGTCGAGTTACCCCAAGTTGGTTTGACCAAGAGAGAGATAAAATCGACCGAAAAGAGTCGTGATCGAAGTGAGGGTAGATTGGGTCGACTAAGAATGATTGTCGATTGAATGGGGAAAGGAAACCAGACAAAAGGGAAGCCTAGTTGGAATGGGTCGACATGTGGGAAAAACAATTGGTCAAACGACGAATTGAGTGACCACCCGTGAAGGAAAAGTCATTGAAAATCAAATTTTGCAACCAACAACTGTGGGTAAAGTATGCAGGGAAAATCTGATCATCGACAACATGTAAAAACATGTAGAGGATGTATTCGACAATCGACTGTGTAAAGAACAAAATTTGGGGTGATTTTGGTAACCCACAATGAGTCAAAACATTTTGGAAGTTGAGTCTAGTAATCCACGACGAAGAAAAACGTATGCAAGACGATTTTAATATTCACCGACAAAAAATAAATGCATAGGGAGAAATTGATAGTAGGCGAATTGATAAAAAATGTATATATAGTCGAATGGTGGCTAGAAAACACCAAGAGAACCTTGACTTTCGATATATATGACATCTATGATTTGTGGGAAAAGGAAACCTGCACAACGAAGTCGAAAATGCACCAACGACTCCAAAATGAAATTACAAATCCCCAAGAGAATAACAACGACTTAAGAAGGATGGTTGCAGATTCCCAACTCAAAATTCAATGCACAACTATTGTTAAAGAGTTGTTAGGCTCTCTTACGAACCCATAATGACCATATTCATACAAAATGAATTGAAACAATGATTGCAATGAAGTTCTTGTCGCTAAAACATACACAGACGACCATTAAATTATAGTACACAACAATTACCATTCATAAACCAATACAACCACATCAATCATCATACATAACTCATAATTTACACTGGAAACCCAAACGGGAAAACCAACGGTCTTTTGGCTTCAGTCGGGCTCTTATTTATTCAACAATGGGCAAGTTACAAGCTCTTTGGTACATATCTATGCTCAGTAACATCTGGGCACCCTCTCTATATCATTCACAACCAAAGAACCCCTTTCTCATTATGGGGATACATGATATAGAATGTTGAGTTGACTGAGAGGATAATTGGAAGGTCATGCATCCCCAACGCTTCAACTTCTCTCTATTCTGCTTATCCTTCTTTTGTTTATTTGTTTGTCATTTCTCACATGTGGAAACGTTCTTATGAATGTCTCATTATTTCTTTTATACAATAATGTATTTCCCAACTTTACATACATTACATTCAAAAATGGGCATCACACGTGATGGCACGGGGCCCTTCACGCCAACAAGTCGATCTCCTTCTTCGTCCATAGCCTTAAAATTTTCCTGTGTTGATCATCTTAGAGTCTTGTGCCAATAGCCAATTATTCTTTTCGGATCCAATTTAGATCAAGAAGCATCAACTTAAGAGTTTTCAAATTTCATGGTACACTCTAGAAGTCTAAGCATACTCTTGAAAAATGTAGGTGCCAAAGAAACATGTGTCCTTCCTTGCAATCGAATTATTATTTTCTCATTGTTAAACTTATTTGTGCACTAGAGAACGATTTCTTTAAAATATGATGCTTCCAACATACACTCGGCCAATGAAATCCCGGGAGTAGAAACTTTGTTTGAACTCCTTTCTTTAGGTGAAAGCGTTGAGTACCATTTGAATGCCTTGAACCACTGTAATGGGCGGTCCTCTTGTCCTAGTGTATTAACAATGTCTCCACAAAGAGTTATTTTTTCTTATTTGACATACTTGGAAAAGGTTAATTTGAGTGAAAAGGTAGTGGTTCTGTCGAAGCAAGACTTTACAACGAGGATTTATTTTTTCACTAAATTCTCCACGTATTGCCTTCATATCACATGTTATAGCACTTAGTTAGAAGTTGTTAATTGCATGATTTGTTTTAGAGTTAAGGTAGGGATTTTACGTGAATCGCGTTATTTAATAACAATATTAATTTATAATGTATGGAGGGCGATGTGGTGGTAGGGTCATAAATGTTATTGGGGATTGTGACTACGTACCGAGATGAATGGTAAAATGGTAAATTATGGAAGTGTAAAGAGAGTGATGCAGAATGCATTTTGGTGAATGGAGTTTGCGGGTTGCGAGAGCTAAAGGATGAATGAGGGGAAAACTCCTGCATCCGCAATAAAAAATAGGCTAAGTACCATAATGGTCCAGTTTGTGTGTTGTAGAAGTATGAGAGTCATTTTGGAGTGGGTGGAAATGCGAGATGCATGTTTGCGGGGTGTGGACCTTTTGAGACATTACTTACCCCCGCAACGGGAGTCCTACAAACAAAAGAAATGGCTTAGCATAAGAGGTGAAGAATGGGTGACATTAAAAATGGAAAAACGACTAAGTGTTGGTAATGTGGACTTGTGGGTTGCGGGACTATGGACTTGTGATGACTATGAGCGGTGTTCCCGCAACCCATATTTTGTAAAAAAAGACTAAGTATGGGATATTAAAAAAAAGGAAAAAATGACCAAGGGGCTTGAACTTTGATCAGCGAATGTTGTTCAACAGTCAACTCCAAGTCTGGAAAAGTAACCCCCTGTGGGTTGCTGAGAATCCATAAAGCCTACTCCATTGAGCAATGGAGTCAATAAAACAAGGAAAAATAGAAAGAAAAAATAAACAAAAGGAAAGGAGATATGGAGGAGATATATACAAAGAGGGAAACATAAGAGGTAAATATTTATGTACAAAGGCGGGAAACTTGTGATTAGATAAAGAAGTTGAGTATGTAAGTTTCCACCTTTAGTCATAATGCTAGAGAGTTTTCTGGATAAAAACTGTGTACGAGGTTCTAAAACGTCCAATGTTTCGAGTGGACACTCCACCTATCATCGAGGACAAATGAAGCTAATACGTTGAAGAAGAGTGTTGAGGTTTGAATTTACATAGGAAGATTGGTAGGTGACCGCTTAAGAGAGGAAAAAAGTACTAAATATAGTTGTTGGGATTAGGTGATAAAATACTAAAGAAATTCATAGAGTATTAAAACAAAGTGTTAAAATAAGTGGTTGACTTAGACTAATAATAATAATAATAATAGGATTATATTTAATGTGAGATAATTATAGGAATGAAAAATGAATTAGAGATAGCCGTTGAGAATAGGTAATAAAATATTAATGAAAGTATATATTTTTTTAAATTATTATTTTTTTCATGTGGTTCACGGCACCGAAAATTAGTGCTCGCTACATCCACAAAAAAACCGCGCCCGAAATCTGCAAGAGAACATAGGGAGGCTGAGTATTTTCAAAATATTGGGGGCTCAACAACAAGATCATCTCATAGACCCATTTAAGCGCACAACATGTCACTCACAAGGAATTGAACCTGGGTGGGGAGGGTGACAATCATTCCTCCCAACCACCCAAGCTACATCCAATGGACTTTTTAAAATTAAATTGTTAAAATAGACTAATAATACTAATAATAATATGATTTCTTTTGTAAAGAGAGCTACTTCATATAGTTAGTATGAGATAATTAGTATTGATAATAAGATAAATTAAAGATAATAGTTCAAACAGAGAAAACAATGTAATAAGTGGATTTCAGAGAGATGAAGAAAAGCGAGGAACAATTAGATTGTGAGGGAAAGGATGAAGAAAATTAGGTGACCAAAACCTAAATAAAGGAAGGCTAATGATGAAGGTGATGACTGGTGGGCTAAAAATTTGAGGCTAAATTTTTTAAATTAGGTGCTTGGATTTAAAGGAGTGTTCAATGATAGATGATTTGAAGATTCAGTTGTAGGTATTATCAACGATATGCTCTCTAAGACAATCTTTGAAGGAGCTTCCAGTTTGAGCTATGTAAGATTTTCCATGGGAAGAGGGAATTTGGTAAACTCCTGGACCAAGCATTGGGTCAGATTTATCTTTAACAATTCTAAATAGTTGTTTGAGGGTTTTATAGGGTTTAAACAATCTTTTGATATTCTTCTTTGCCAAAAGTTTCGAGATATGATCAATGGTGCCATGGATATAAGGAAGAGAGATGAGAGCCCGAGGAGGGGAGGAGCATGAGGAGGTTTTTTTATTTAAGTTTTCTAGTTGAGCAAAAGGCTTGGTTGATTTGAGCACTCTTCTTCAACGTACTAGCTTCATTTCTCATTGATGTGTTGATGATTACAGCTACCTGAGACATCCTCCAGGACACAAAACTAAGAGAGAGCTTTGAGTTGGGTGTGTGGTTCCTATCTGAGACAGAACTGGAACATTGTACTGGCCTCCTCCTTGCAGAGAGTCGAGATGAACTCGAGTTGATTCTCCTGTGTAACGCAGTGAGAAAGAATATCTGTTGAGTTGGATGTGCATGTGGCTGAGCACAGGTGAACGTGTGAAATCCCATGAGTTGGGTGCATCGTTCTGAGACAGAAATGAAACAATGTATTAGCCTCCTCTGAGTAGAGAGTTGAAATGATGAACTCCAAATGACCCTCCTGTGTAACGCAGTGAGAAAGAAGATCTTCTAAGTTGGACGTGCCTATGGATGAGCATAGGTGAACGTGATCCTAATGGCTGCACACTAGTGAGTGTGTTTCTCCTCTGAGACGCAATGAGATAGAGAGACATCCTTGTGGCTGAGCATAGATGGATGTGCCCCTAGTTGCTGAGCACTAGTGGGTGTATAATATCCTTTTCTATATTGTTCAAGAGTCAGACTTACATGTAACCCTAATTGTTATGTAAAGGGTACACGTCGGTCCCACCTTAATGTAAAAGATAATTAATATGGTAATTATTAATTATATTTTAAGTTATTAAGGTCGGCCTTGTTGTGCCAATATAAACTTCTATTGACAGGTTCAGTCTAATATAAATAAGGGTAAATTCCCCATTGAGGAATCATATCACAAGTGCGAGTTTGGAAATTTTAGCAAGTACTTGTTCTTGGGAAAAGTGCGCACCTCTCTTGGGTGCTAGTATTACAGGATTTGTGAGCACCCTTTTGTGTGCTAGGTTTTATGGTGATGGATGTATTTCTCTTGAAGAATATAGTAAAGGATTGGCTGGGTTTTCTTCCCTTGTTGAGAAGGGTTTCCCATGATACTTCTTGTGTACTTATGCATGGTGTTTCTTCTTGCGATCTTGGTTGTTGCAAGAAATTGTTTATGGTTCAAGAAAAATGATAAAAATGGAATGAACTTCATACTTGAGCCTATATTATTGAAAAATCAACATGGTTTCAGAGCATAGGTCTTGAAGAATCCATTGAGCATAACCGTACGACCCTCCTAACGTTTCCAAAAAATCCGCACGACCCTCCTTTTTGAGGTGTTCCAGCCCTTAATACTTGGACATTGGTGCTGAAATTTGGACAGGAGGGTACAACCTCCTTCAACGCACCTCCAGAAGCTCTTAAAGTGAAATTCTGAGAATTTTTTATTTTTGGCCCTTCGGTTTCGAGGGTTCCACAAATTTCTATTTTTTAGGGTTTTTGTAGCTCTTTGAAGAAGCCTTCAAGATTACATGTTTTCTTATGACTTTCAAGGCTTATTGTTGGAAGACATAAGCCCAACAAAACCTAAGGCTGCTATCCTAGCCTAGTCGTTAGGTTTTCTAGCCCAATTGACAAGGGTTTGTGAAAAATTAGGATGAACAAAACTATGATGGAAGATAAGCTTGATTAATCAAGCAACTTCAAAGTTCCTGGAAGACAAGACTTCAGAGGAAGACTTATTGTGGGTGATAGAAAAAGGTGACACTATGACTACCTTCTTCATGAAGATGTCAGAGGACAGAAATCAGCCAGGTGCCATTGGAAAAATCATATCAACACCCTCAGGTATGCACTTGTATATATATATATA
>JZKD02S1324055.1:0-11793 GCA_000966675.3 Picea glauca | reverse complement strand
TGTAAGCATATTTCAGTCATTTGTTATTAATGAAATGAAGTCTTATTTCCGCTGCATCTCTACGTTTATGTGTATTTCTGTATTTCATTGTGTTCCTACATAAATCCGGATCAGGACTAGACTTACTACCATAAAAATAATTATGAATCCCTTGACATTATGGACAATATTCAAACCCTTTCTAAAGAGGAAGATTTTTTTTCTATAGAAAACATGGAGTTTTGGGTTAAGCAACTCACAAAGGAAAAGTTAAGCACATTGAAGGATACCAAGGAGAAATTTTAAAAACTAGAGGGCCTATCCTCATTCCTCACATCTACAAGCTCTTCAATTTACCAGTCAAGCATGGCTTCCCTAAACCTTGGTCTCAAAGCCTCATTTTTGTTCGACAACACATGTATTCCAACATAGGATGAACACTTTCAGTAACCACTCACGCAACCAGATCAAATATCAAAACATCAATGTTTTGATGTGGTAAAACCCCTATGGGGGAACATCCATGGCCCCAACCAACGTGGCCACTTGGAGTAATTTATTAATACAAAAAAAAAATATTACAGATATATTTACAAGAGAGTTTCTCACAATCAATCATCGAAAAATGACCCTCCATGCTCTTTAAATAGAGATCATGGACCTTTCGGGTGTTAAGCCATGGATCAATGTAGCAGTTAAGATTGAGGAGAATATGATCTATCATATCACTTTATGTCGAGAACATATTGTGACCATCGGATTACCTAACTACAAATGCATATTAAATAAACACATTAAGAAACACACTTTTACCTAATGACACATTAGACCAAGTTGATCTTAACTAACTCCTAGGTTTATAAATATCCTAAAAGTTTCCCTTAACAACAACTCAGGATAGGATTGAAATATTTACAAAGGAAACACAATAGGAGAAGGAAGAAGGAAACAAAGTCTAACCCCCATTAATGGCAACTTCTTGAATGCCTAACATGGATTGAAGTTTGGAAAACTTCGCTTTTGTAAAAGACTTTGTGAAAATCTCTACAACTTGATCTTTTGTAGGGAAAAACATCACTTCAATAAATCGATCATAAATGATTTTTATGATAACTGCATGTGAAGCTTGATGTGTTTTCTACGTTGATGTTGAATTGGATCTTCGGCAAGCTTGATGACACTTTGATTGTCGCACCAGAGGGTGGTCAAATATTGTTTCTAGAGTCCAAACTCTGAAAGGATCTGTCGAGGCCACTGTAAGGCTTCTTGACCTGCACTAACCATTGTTTGGTATTCTTCGTTTGTCGAAGAAAGAGAAATAGCATGTTGTTCCGTACAGGCCCAAGTGATGGGTCCTGAACCAAGGATGAAAACATAACCTGCAGTAGACTTTCGATCATCAGGGTTTCTATCCCAATATGAATCAATGAAACCAACCAATAAAGGAGTCCCCCCCCCCCGAGTTGTAAAGTATCCCGAACTGAACTGTACCCTGAACATACTAAAGTATTATTTTATTTGCTTTCCAATGGATTTCATGGGGTGTTTACATATATTGGGTAACAAGACCAACATCAAAGGAAAGATCAGGACGAGTATGAGTCAAGTATAAGAGGATACCAACTAATTGGTGGTACTAAGTGGAATCAACTTCGGGAGAAGTACAAGTAGGCAACAAGTTTGACTCTAGACTGGAAGGGAGAAGGGGTTGGTTTTGAATCTTCCATGTGAAAGTGACGAAGAAGGTCACAAGCATACTTAGACTAGGAAAGAAAAATTCCTTCCTTGGTTTGCAAAATTTGGAGGCCAAGGAAATAGTGCAAATAGCCTAAGTCGGTCATTTCAAATTTCTTCTTAAAGTTGGTTTTCACATGGTTTGAAAGTTTAGGGTCACTACCAGTGAGGATAAGTTCATCAACATAAAGAACAAGGATTATGAGATGGCTTCCTAATTTCTTGGTATAGACATTAGGATTATAATGGCATCTAAAAAATACGGTGTCAAGAAGAAAGCTATCCATTTTGGCATACCAAGCTCGGGGAGCTTGCTTAAGACCATAAACAGATTTCTCAAGGAGACAAACAAGGCTAGAGTCATTATGGAGATATCCAGGAGGTTGTTC
Organism: Picea glauca; assembly: GCA_000966675.3. Taxonomy (NCBI): domain Eukaryota; kingdom Viridiplantae; phylum Streptophyta; class Pinopsida; order Pinales; family Pinaceae; genus Picea; species Picea glauca. The sequence continues at coordinate 9,691 of JZKD02S1324055.1, read as the reverse complement.
CATGTAGATTTATTCTTGCAAATCCCGATGCAAGAAGGCAGATTTGACATCCATCTGATGGACCTCCCATTTATGTGAGGTTTCAAGGGATAATACAAGGAAGATGGAATTCATTTTGGCTATAGGGGAAAAGGTTTCATTATAGTCAATGCCTTCAACTTGGGAGAATCCTTTGGAAACTAATTGAGCCTTGTTTCTTTCAACACTTCCATTTGATGCATACTTAGTTATGTAGACCCATTTACATCTAAAAAAAATTCTTCCTTTTGAAAGAGGTACAAGATCCCAAGTATTATTCACCATTAAAGAGCGATACTCTTCATTCATTGTCGAATCCCAATCTGGATGACCTGAAGCTTTTGCAAATGTCTCTAGATCATGAGTCTTTAAAACTTGATCCAAAAGGGAAGAGGATTAATGGAACTGTGAACGAGTCTGACATTGATCTAAAGGATCACCAACAAGATCACTATTTGCTTCTCGTTTTGAACAAAACCATTTAGGAAGTGGTGGTGGTGGTGCAGGTTCATGTTCATTAGACTCATCTGGAGGAAGATGAGTAGGAGGAGGTGGATTTTCATCCTCATTTCCATCATATGAAGAAGGAGAAACCAAAGTAGGAATAGAATATGGCACAAATTCCAAATATGGGTCGCATTCCAAAGAAGGCACAAACATCGAATTAGTCTTGTCGTCCAAAGAAGGCCCAAACATCAAATTATGCTCACAAACCAACATATTTTCATCAAATTTAACATCTCTTCAAATAATAATTACATTTGAATGAGGTTGAAGAAGCCTGTAACCTTTGACATCTTTAGAATAACAACAAAAAATGCACTTCTCACTTTTAGGTCGTAAAACTCTCCTTTTCTCATCAATAATGTGAGCCCATGCTACACTGCCAAATACATGGGAGTGGCTTACATCTGGCTTAATTTTATTCCATGCTTATTCTAGTGTTATATTTTTAAGAGTCTTTGTGGGAGTGTGATTTACTATGTAGTTTTCACAATTAATGGCTTACGTCCAATATTTAGACTTAATCCCTTAGATTGGATACTGCAATTAGCCATTTCTTTTAATGTGTAGTTCTTTCTCTCAGCAACATCATTTTTTTGTTGTTGTATATGGAACAATGTGTTGCACTTGAATGACCTATGTAATGCAATAACTTGTAAAATTGTTGTTCACATATATTCACCTCCATTATATGTTTTTGAACTTTGAAGTTGATGGACATATTGCTTTTCTACAAGGACCTTGTAGGAAAAAAAATTGTCAAACACTTCTCTCTTAAGTTTTAAGAAGTAAACCCAAGTGTGTTTGGAAAATTCATCAATGGAAGTTAAGAAATACTCGCACCCAAAAAAATAAGGAGACGAAAGTGGACCACACAAGTCAATGTAAACAATATGTAAAGGGGTCGAAGCATGCCAAGAGGCGTGTTTGTCAAAACTATCCCAATGATGTTTGTCGATAACACAACTAGCACAAACACCATCTCTACCAGAAATAACAAGAAGACCAATCACCATATGTTGATTACATAGTTGTTGCAATGAAAAATAGTTTAGATGACCAAACTGCTCATGCCCAAGTTTTCTCAAGTCATCGCTATGAGCAACAAAAACTGATGGAAAAGATGACGCCCCAATGTTGTCAAACTTGTACAACCTGGTAATATCATCAACAATTCTAGTTGCAATAACATGCTTAGTATATTTTATATCATTGATTACAACTTGGTGAGTTGAAAACTCTATGGTTATACCTTCACCTGAATGGGTGATTTGATATACTAATAGAAGGTTGCAGGAAAGACTTGGAACACATAATACATCATTGAAATGACCATTATATACCTGAATTGTTCTAGACCCCACAACAGTAAGAGATATATCATCACCAACAAATATTTTCTTGGTGTTACATTCATTTTAAGAGTAGAAAATATGGCTTTATCCTTAACCATATGAAATGATGCTCCAGAATCAATAAGCCACTCATCAGAAGAGGAAGTAGAAGTTGCATTGAAGGAGAAACCAGAAGCATAAAGTGCATGTCCATGATAAGAAGAGTTATAAGAAGGAGAATCAATATTGATGGTGTGCTTCTTCATCGTTGCTTCCAAACCTTCCATATTCTTAAAACATTTGTACTCCACATGACCATCGTTTCCATAAAGGTTGCAATGTTTATCAGTCTTCTTATTTTTAGATTTTGCTCCTTTGTCACCATTAGGAGTGCAAGTTGGTCGAGAGGGTTTGGGACCTTTTCCTTTCTTGTTGTTGAGGAAAGGATGTTGCTTCTTGGGAATCTTGGATTTATCTTTTTGTTGGACCACTGAGGCATTTTTGGATGTACCTATAATGTTGATCAATCCAAGTTTCACAAGATTATATTGATCTTGAATTAGAGAAACACAAAAGGACTCAAGATAGGGTTCTTTATAAGCACTCCCTAGAGCTTCTCTAGTGGCATAAAAGGTAGGTACAAAAACAAAATATGCATTACCTACCTTAGAAAGAATAGCATATATGCATCGATCTTCCTTTGTATCTAGTTTTCAATGTATATGTTAGCGCTAGAAGTCAACTCAAGACTGTTATTGAGTTAAGCCTAGCACACCTTGTTTCAAAATGTTCAATAGGGGTTTTAAGATGGATAAATCCTTGCTTGGTTTGAAAGGGAAAAATGGTATGATCTGTTAAGATCACTTACCTAGGTGCAACAAGTCATGTAAATAAAAATAATGGCTAGAGACTTAAGATTTTGGGTGAAGTGATTTGAGAGAAGGAGAAAAAAAATTGATAAATCCACTAATAACAAAACTTGTTCTTAATGTACTTATACAACAGAAGAATAAACCTTTATCTAGAAATCATTTCGAATAAGATTCAAGGAGAAGAAACACCAATGTGGAAAAGATTACTAAAAACCCTTTAAAGCAACCTTCTCAGCACAAAAACATTTTTCATAAGCTCGTATAACATCATCAAAGTGTTTAAGAAGAAAACATGAATATGATAAACATAGAAAGAATACAAACTAACCATTAATGTCATTAGCAGCTGAAGTCTTTACATAGGCAAGGTAGATCAAAACGATCTTTAGAAATGCAATATCAAGCCAAAAACAGGGATTCAACCCTTTCTTCTTCTACTTCATCAAATATATATAGTTTTACATCAGTTTCATACATTTATGATCAATACTATATCTAGGGATATCTCAAACTAACTCCTGTAGGCCCCGAGGGTGAATTTTTCCTATATCTATTGATACATAGAAAATAGAAAATAGTTACAACTTAGATCCTATAATATAGGCAACAATTTTGCATAAAGATAGGTCTTTTTTTGAATTAATTACAGCTAGGTTGTACACTACTTCCTTCATGAGATTAACCTGATCCTCTGTCATCCATTTGATCCTCTGTCATTCACAGGTTTGTAACACTTGACAATTATAGTTGATTGATATGTATTGTCATCCACCAAAAAGAGGTTGTAATTCGACTTTTAAAGGGATCTTATATTCTCTCTTCAGATTCCACAAAATATTACCCTCATCATCTGCTATTTCCATCACAACAATGCAATTATGGGGTTTTTTCCTGCAAAATCGACTGCTACAGGTGTTCCTGTAGTGCCACTATTTTTTTTGTGAAGAGTGTTGCGGGAACTTCCTATAGCGCTCTTTTAAAACCAGATCTTAATATCCTTCATGCCTTTTCTTTCCCAGCTTACAGCCAATCATTACTCAAAGGAAGATAATACCCCAAGCTCATGAAAACAAAAAGGCTTTTATCAAGCATCCATCATCATTAGTAAAAAAATAGGTTTTTTTCATAAACACTTAAAATCTCAGATTGAAACTTCTCCCTGGAAAACGAATTTAGTTGCCTCAGCTAATAGATCCAAATTGTTACCTCTTGCTTGCTTCATTTCAGAACGAGTTGTCATTCTCCTTGGCTTACCATCTTCATATCTGATCAACGATTTTAAGCCCTTCTTGCTTTGTTTACTCTGTTTTCTTGCAAAAAAATTGTCTTTTCTTGCAGGAGCCTTTTTATTTGTTGTTAGATATTCTTTCTTTAGTTTATTCCTTTCAACTCTGATTTTAGAAACCTTCTTGCTTGTTGATTGATTTACATTAGGGTTTGTAGGTTCTTCATCAATTACTATGATCTTATCTTTGATTGTAGGGTTGTACATGGCTTTAGATTTCAATCTAAATTTGTTTTGTGACCTAGTACTCCTTTTCCTTACCAAAATTGTATATCTGTCAACATCATCTTCAAAAGAACTAGAATTAGGAGGAACAATATTAGGAATGGGTTCTTCATATTGTACAGGGTTTGCAGGTACCTCTATTGTTTCAGGTTTTTCAATTTCATTCAAGATCATAGGTTATGCTAACCATTTACTCTTTCTAATATAAACTTTATGTGCATGAGGTAAAGGATGCCTACCTCCATTGAGCGCATGAGAAGATCCTTCACCTGTTTGCAAACTGATTGGAGTATTCTCAACTCGTTCATCTGAAGTATTCAGAGTGATCTTCCTTTTATTCTTCCTTGAAACAACAGGTGGAATTATGCTTTACGATGCTCCTGGAATTGGTTCAACAAATTTATCATTCAAATTTTGGGAAAGAGTATGAACTTCTATTTTAAAACCTGACTGGATCAAGAATTGATCCCATGTCCTTCGTCGTTTCTCCATCTTTGCTTTAACAAGTACCTTAATTAACCCTTTATGATAGATACCATGAGGATGAGTCTTTGGATTTGATTGAATCTTCATGGCCATTTTATTCAAGTCCCTAAAGAAATAATATGGCAGGCTCATCCTTTTAATTCTTGACAAATGAAGGAGGAATCGTAAATGAAACAGGAAAATAGTGGAATAACACCCTTCACATGTGATATAGTGTTTGAGCATAAGCAAGGCCTCCATCCATTCATCAAATATTCAGTCCCTAGGAATACCCTTGGCCCAATTAGGATCTTTGTGCTACGGTTTTAGGAATTGATTGACATCCCCACCTGTGATTAATTTTTTTTTGAACCATATTTCACCATCAGCAGGGAAATTACAGGTCAATGCTATTGTCTCTTTTGTAACCTGTATAATTAGATTTGCAATACAAACCCCCTGTCCATCAAATCCTTTAGCAAATGCATGAGCTACACCATAGTGATAACCATCCAATTTTTTGCAAAACATATACCAACTAGCCTGGTCAAAGATATGTCTAATGTTTTCGTATGCCTACATGATCTCGGGTCCTTCATGCTCCTTTTTGTTCACGTTTCCACTTTTACCCATTCTATTTTCATGACCAGAAGACTAGATTCTTTTTTGTAGGACTGGGATATGTCTGCTATGTAGAGATAGATATGGGATTTGTTGGCTATAAGGAGGAATTTTAAATTGAACAGTTGCAATTTGAATCTTATAGAAACAAATAAAACACCAGCTAAAAAGAAATATTTTTTTTTTAAAACCATCCACGTGACGTCTTGGGTAACATATACAAACAGGTGAAAGTACCGCTACCTTTGCATGTTTTGATATGGGTTGGGTACTTGATAATCGTCTTGAGTCTTTTATTACTCCATGTAGGATGATCCACATCTTCAAACTCCTCCAACAATACACGTGATGATGAAACATAGGGACAAGTGGAAGTTCCTGTAGTGCTCTGTATAAACTATCCTTTGGCATATTTTGGATGGAAACGACTCGAGATTCGTTATCTAACTATGGAAATCATGAGACATAAGTGATGACATGACATATGACTCTGATGGAAAGATTTAAAACTTTAAATGATGTCATAGGACAATCCTACAAACATGTGCAAAATTCTTCCTTTCCCTTTTTACAAGACTTAATATTCCTCATTTCTCTCAATATAACACTATTCTGACCCCCATAATAAAAATGTTGCACCTTTAAAAACCTAATGATGAGGATTTATAGCATATACAAAAAAAATTAAATGGAGAAAATAAGAGATGGGATATGAAACTTTGAAGAACATAATAGGTGATAACAATGGCTCCATGGGGGATGGAGTTCTCCCTGTGAAACTCCAAGAACTTTGAGTAGACCTGTGCCTTTTGTTCCTTTGAGATTTTTTCCATGTTTATTCTGTAGACTGTAACTGTTTCAAATCCTGAAGTTGGGAAAGACATTATTCAAAACACATCAAACTGAAAGATTAAATTAATACTGGAAATTGAAAAAGGACAAGTTGCAGTATTTCTCCATTGGGCTATGGAGTCCTTATTGTCTAAATACCACACCACACTGATATGTACAATGAGATTTGAGCCACCAACAACTTTAGTAAAAGAATATTTTCATAAAACACCCATTTACTAGGCCACCAAAAACCTCTTCAACTTCCAAATTCTACAATAAGAAAGTGTTGGTGTCCAAGACCTTATCCATCATGAATGGACCCAACCACAGGCTGTCAAACTTCCCATGATGGTCTTCTCTATGGGCATCCCATTTCAAAACCAAATCCCCGGGTAGCAATTGCTCTGTTTTTTATTTTCTGTCAAAATTCTCTTTAACCTTTTGTTGATGTTGATGTGCCTTCTCAAGAAGCTTCTCTCTTTCTTGTTGCAATTCTACAATCTGAAAAATCCTTCTGATATCATCATTAGGTTCAGCTTCAATTTCCTGCAGAAACTTTACAAACCAAACCTAGATAAAATATTTTCTTCAAGGAAACTTATGATTACCTTATCAGTTTCCCTCCTTGTAGGTATAACTTCAATCCACTTCGTGAAGTAATCTATAGCTGTCAGAATCCATCTATGTTGGCCACTAGATGGAGGATGAATTTCACCTATGAAATCGAAAGCCCATTGTTGGAAAGGTGCAGACACTTTTACAATCTTGAGAGGTAAGGACTTAAGCTTTTATTTACCAACAAACCTTTAGCATTTTTCACATGCTCTAACCTTTGCACTGACATCAGAAAATAGACTAAGCCAATAATACCCATCCCTAAGTATCTTATATGCAGTGGACTTCCAGAAGTGATGTCCCCCACATACTCCTTCATGAAACTCGGTCATGACTCTCTGTGCTTCTTCTTCATCAAGGCATCTCAGTAAAAATCCAAAAGGGTCCCTCCAAATCAAATTTGATTATTCACGCAATACTTTACAACTTTGAGTTTCAGGGATCTTACTTTAGACTTATCCATTCCTAGAGGAGCTTGGAAATTCTACATAAAATAAAGGATATCTTTGTACCATTATGATTCAACAATATTTTCATTGACTTGAGAACTGTTGTTTTGAGGATGTAAATTTCTTGAATTGTTATAGATGTAATCAACTTCCAGAGATCTGCAATTAGAATCAGCTAGTAGCTTAGCTAACCCATGCCCTTTGACTAGCTTGGTAGGCTTGATATCCATGCCATATTCAAGTAGCTTAGCTATCCATTTACTTCTCTTTCCATCATTGTTTGGCTGAGTCAAGATATCTTTAATATCACTAGATGGTACATATGCAATGATTTTGGAATGTAGCAGATAAAATCTAAAATATTTTAGTGCTTTGACCAAAGCAAAATCTTGCTTCTCCATGATATCGTATTTTAACTCGGTATCCCGAAGTGCCCTGCTGAAAAAGGCAATGGGTTTTTCAAAACCCTTAGAATTTCTTTGTAAATCCCTTTCCGCTTTGTTAATGATTTTCCAAGATCGCATAGAGAGCAACGGAAAAACATGTGTAGATTCAAAATAGTAACAACCTAGAAATAAAAAACATAAAATTGAAATAAAATCAAAATATTATCTCTGCAAAAATTTAAAAGGGCATATTTAGTCTTTATACCTCTAGATTTGACTAAAATGGTCGTATCTTGGGAAAATGAAAACCGTTTCGAGTGAAACAAAGGGAATTCCTAAATGAAACAAGTGTTACAAACATAATGAAATAGTCCTATTAGCCCAGAAATATTCATAAATGGTAGAAACCAAAGATGAGGCAACACGGCTTCATGATATCGATCTACAATGGGAGCATGTCTTCAAATGTGTTCTGATACCATGTTCGACAACACATGTATTCCAACAGAGGAGGAACACCTTTAGTAACCACTCACACAACCAAATCAAATATTAACACATCAATGTTTTGACCTGGTAAAACCGGTGTGGATAAACACCCACGACCCCAGCCAACGTGGCCTCTTTGAGCAATTTATTAATACAAAAGAAATATATATATATATATATATATATATATATATATATATATATATAGTTAACAAAAGCTGGAAAGTATATATTAATCGGTGTGGATAAATCCACTGAGGTTACAAAAAAGAGCAACCATTAAGGGATGTGTTTGAGTTCTTCACTATAAGGACTATTACAAAAATTGTTCATGTTCAGGTATCCCTTTTGCTTACAAAAAATGTTGAGTGGAGAAGTTCCTACATAAACTCTGCAGTAGGAGCCACTTAGATACATGAACCGACAATACATAGAGCTGTTTGATATTAAGGGTGACTAGCTTAGGCATTCGTGTCCTTGTTGGAGTGCTGCTCGTATCTCCTGAACTCAAGGAGGGGCTCATTCAGATCTAGCATCTGATTAATCGAATTGGAATGATCATTCCTCAAATATCCATGATGAGCTTCCATATTGCTTATTGGAGGCTATGTTTCATCAAATTGATCCACCCTGAGCTAAAGAGTGTTTATCTGCACCTGATTGGCAACTATTTGACTTCTTTGCACCTTTCTTTCATCCTGTAGTTTACTGATCAGAAACCGATGCTGGGAAAGAGTTTCCATCTCAAATGCCATGTTGGCACTCAATGCTTCCAATTGTTCTCGAAGGATGTTGCAACCTCCGCATTCAGGTTCCCAATTGTCTTCTGGACAGGAGTCTGAGTCTTCCTGCATGGTATTCTCCTATTGCATTTTGTTGTCACTAGAGGAGATACCAGATTTGGCCCGATCTTTTGGGTTGTACATGAGGCCCAGGTGTATAAGTTGACTCGGGGAGGAGTGATTGATAGGTTTCCCAGCAGGGAGCAAAGTGAGGGGCAAGGGTAGTGTAAGAAGAACAAACCAAGCACTGAAATAAGAAGTTTACAACACCTGACGACACAAGAGGCTCGCTGAAGAAGATAGGAAAGACTGTAGGGTGGTGAGGAATGACTGAAGGGTGGCGAGGGGGATGAAATAGGAGCCATCGTGATCTGGAGAGGCAGACGAATGGAAGGGATTTCCCATGAGGGCCAAATGCACTGAAAGGAAGGTTGTGGGTTTGTTGAGGGGGAAGGTGACAAACAAGCCTGCGAGTATGTGGGAAGAGTCCTGTGCAAAGTACTCACCGACGACATGGAGGGATGGCTGACATTAGGGGAGATGAATCAGTGAGGGGGGTGAAAGTCATGATCATTAAAACCACACAGGCGAGACAGATACATCGTTTTTACCATGCGAGAACAAGATTTGTCAGTGCTTGGAGGTGAGATCAGCTTGTATGCTCGAGGAAGATGAATCTCATAAGGTATAGGCCATATGGTGCGACGATAGGTTTTCATGTGGACGACTGAAAGTGTCCACCCAGCCATATCATGGTGTTCCTTGCAAATTGGACACCGTCTAATATGGGTGTGAACCCTCCCTTTTCGCCA
>JZKD02S1324033.1:0-11793 GCA_000966675.3 Picea glauca | reverse complement strand
CATGGATATGTAAATAAATATATGTTTATTATTATTATAATTTCCATCTCGTCGGAGCACAAAGAATGGAGCAATGGTGATGATCAATGAAGTTTTAAACATACAATATATTATAAATATTAGCTTTGCTAGCTTATGATTGGCCTTTGGAAAAATGAAAAAGGATAAAGCATATGGAGTGTGAAGATCAATGGAGTCTTGAAAAATATAATACTATAATAATTCAACACAGATTCCAAAATCCTTTCAGAGTAAATGAAAATGGGCAGTTGAATAATGTCTGAAGCCTCCGGAGTGACGAGTGAGGAGGGAGAGTTTGGATTCCAAAATCCTAGGAAGTATAAGACCCCACCCATATTGAATAACATTAAAGTATTCCCTTTCATAAATGGTTGTCGGAATAATAGGAGGTGTGCACAGGTTTCAAGACCAAAGTCTACTCGGAGTTGACCATTCAGAGTCGATGGAAGGGAGTGTTTAAATGAAGTCTACGACCATCAGAGCGATGGCATGGGTGTTATAAAGTTTAAATATATAAAAATATTAAAAACCTACTCACTTGTGATCGGTGATCGGAGTGTAGAGAGGGTTGCACACACATTTAGTAATATTATAAACATATGAAAATTAAATGTTGCATGTGAAAGAGGTTTAAATTACCTCAAAATGAATTAATATATTTAATATTGTTCTAGGTTGTTATAACAATAATACATAATAAATAAACAACTTTCCAAACCTTTGTGAGTTGACCTCTTTCATATTTTACCTTGGGGTTTTCGAACTAACAACTCCAAAGAGCTTGGAGCATGACTCCCAATGGCTCCGAAATTCGATCCCTTGCATTATTTTAAGGTTATAAAATGATTAATAATGTGCATGAGAGGTTTTGTAATAATAATTAATATTAGACATATTTAATCCCTTTTCTCTCCCAATAAATAAATATTAAATTATGAAATATTAAATTATGTAAGGGATTACACTGTGAAGTCATAAGTCAGGTTCTTTGATTATTATGTTAATCAAGGATTGTAAGCATAAGTATATTACAATATAATTTAATTATATTAGAAAATAATATAATTTATGTTATAAAATAATTAATTGGATTATGAGTTAATCATTACAAAAATGGTACTTATGTAAATCATTGGGCTAAGTAGATATGTGTTTACGAGCATAAATAATTAATTATCCCTAATGAGGATTTAATAAATAAATACCGAGGAGCGGTATTTTATGAAGGTATTAATTAAGTATACTAATCACTTTATAGAGAAATGACAAATGCCAATCTTGGATCGAACGAACCGCACCCTATGGTGACATGGTGAGTTGTGATGGGTCCATGTATCGAGTGGACACTAAGCCACATGTCACATTAAGAGATAGAGTAGTGACATCTTGGTTGATGCAGCTTGCCAATAAAGCAATTAGGAGGCCCTTAGGACAACACATGTCCATTATTAACAGGTTGATGAGTTGAGTGGGGTCTAGTTGGATAGGTGATCTTTATGCATTGAATGGATTTCAACCATTAGTCAAGAGACTGGGATGTGCATCCACATTGTCCATCGAGGAGAAGAGAATATTCCTTGATACCTTGAGATTCAGAGGAGTGAAATTGCATAAACTTCTCACACTTAGAATGGATGGTATTGATAAGAAGTATTCCTCGATACCATAACCGTCGGAGGTGAACGCAGAGTGCAATGGAAGAAATTCCAAAAGATGTTGGTCATCGGCCTGTGTGGACTGAAGTTCCACTATGGCAGGAGAGGCTAGTACCATGTCAAGACCAGGGTGTCACCACATCAGTTGACATGGACAACGAAATGTCACGTAGATATGATGTGGAAGTAATATATATGTTTCCTATGTAAATCCAAGAACTTCGAAAGGTCATAACACTCATTCCAGAGCTCAATTCTAAAAGAAATTACCATCGTTGGAAAGCTCTTGATGAGAAGAAGATCATGAATTTGTGATATAGAAAATTTAATATCGTTAGAAGAAGAAAACATTTAATACTCCATATTCTAAAAGGTACTTAAGAGGTTGGGTGTGTGAAAATAACACACACACAATTTTGTTAGCTATTCATGGGTTAGGTTCGCACAAGCATGTCTCTTGTGTGCATGGATTAGTGATGTCTCTTACGTGCATGGATTAGGAGAGAATAAGAATATATTTTCTTATATGAATGGGTTATGTATGAAAATATGTGTGTTGGATAGGTGCCTTGATTAGGGGCATCATTTATGTGTGAGGGTTAGGTGTAAGATTTATATGCATGAGTTTGATGTGTCATTTAATATCTATGTATCTCATGTAATTCTTAGGTGCTTCATGTGTGTGTGAGTTAGGTGGATCGTTTATGTGCATTAATTATGTTTGTGGATTAGGTGTGTCATTTGTGTATGTTGTTTGCATGTGTTATAGACTAAATGGACAAATAAGCACTAAAAATAACAAATTTATTAATTCCATTCCTAATTCAAGTGAATGAGTGAAAGAATAAGAACCATATTTAAGTGGTCACCCTCCTATTAGAATATATCAAATGCATAAGATGATATGATCATTCAAAATAGTCTTCTTGATGTATAGATAGAAGACATAGAGGGATAGAAAGCAATAATAAGGAGTCAATATAACTTTAATCATTGTAATGATAATGAATTAGGGTTATGGCTAGGGACTTAACATCCCCTTCCCTTAAAACTAGCATTGTTGTTAATGTTTATCATTTGTGGATGTTTTTGTATGAATAACTCATCTTCCAAAGTCACATCTTCTATTGGAAAGTTCTTCCACTTGATGAGATACTTAGTAATTGCTCAATTATGTATTTTGTTGATTCATGTTTCAATGATTGTTTCAAGTTCTATTGTGAATTTTCCATCTTCATAAATGTTTGAAAAAAATTAGATTGAACTGGGATATTGTCATTGATTACCGTATTTAAACAAGAAACATGAAATACCAAATGTACATGTAAATATGAAGGGAACTCCAATCTGTAAGCCATATTTCCAATCCTATACAACACCTTATATGGACCATAGTACTTCAGTACTAATTATTTTCTTTCTATTGTTTCTTAAGGAACATATATTTATGTGGTTACATGATTAGAAATACACAATCCCCCACTTGAAAGTTCCCTCCACTACAATGTTGGTTTTCTTGTTGCTTCATCATATTTTCTTCTATATTTGAGTTGTCCTTAAATATTTCAATAACTTGTTGTGGGTTATTGATGTGATCCTCCACTACTTGAACCTTAGGTTTACCTCTCAAGGGTGATGTGATGGATGGAGGACAATACCCATACATTTCCATAAGTGTGAACAATTTGGATTAAGTATGGGAGGAAGTATTGTACCACTATTCTACTAGTGGTAACCATTTGATCCATTATGACAGTTTATCATATGCAAAGCAATGGATATAACCTTCAAAAACATTATTCACAATATCAATTTTCCCATCAGATTTGGGATGGTAGGAAGAGATATGATCTAGTTGATAAACCAAACAAGAAATAAAACAAGTCACTCCAAAAATTACCAGTGAGAATTGGATCTCCATAGATTACAATAATTTTAGGGGTTCCATGTATATTTTGAATTGTTTTCTTGAATGTTGTCTCTATTATTATTTCTTTAAAATGATGATAAATTGATAATAAAATGATCATACTTTGTGACTCAATCCACAAAAACCATGATGATATTATTTCTTTCAAAGTTTGGTAAACCTATGATAAAATTACTTGATATATCTTCCCAGCATTGACTTGGTATGGATAATATTTATGGAACACTCTATGTATTAATTTCATCTTCTCTGTTTTGTTGAAAAACCAAAAACTCCACCAGAAACTTTTGAACATCTATGTTAAGACCCTCCTAGAAGAAATCCTTCTTAATCATGTGATAAGTGTTTAGAAATCCCGAGTGTCCCACTATAGGAGAAAATTGTAGTTCCAAAAGGATCTTACTTTTGAATTGGAAATCCTTGTAAATATAGGGGATCCTTATACGAAAAAAAATCATTCTTCCACAAAATCTTAGTTGATGCGCTAGGATCCTATTGTAGTTTTTGAATGACTTGTCAAATTGTAGTCCTACTATCTTTCTATCCTTACTTGTTCCACCTAATCATATTGCATAATGAAAATAGAACTAGATAAGACCTAAATGTATTCTTCTTTCCTTGAAAGTGCATCCACCACCACATTTTATTTCTATTTTGTGTAGATAATTTCAAAGTCATAACGTAACATATTTTTAACCAATTTTTTCTTCTCTTATAAAGATAGTCATAATTTCTTCCAAGAAGTACTGAAAGATTATCATGATCCATTTTTAACTTGAAGTGTATTATTATTAGGTAAGGGCACCATTGCTTAACTAAATGCATTATTGTCAACATTTCCTTCTCATAAATGTGTTTGATTAATATCTTTTTTCTAATCAGGTCACTTTCAAAGATAAGGGTCCTTCCTTCTTACATTAAAATTGCACCAATGTCATTCTTCCATGAATCACAATTAATAATAAATGTTTTTTTGAAATTAGGCATGGGCAAGATATGATTTCTATAGATGGATTCCTTAAGTTTTTCAAAATCTTGGGTTGCTTCTAGAGTCCAAGAAAAAACATCCCTTCTCAATAATGTTATTAAAGGCCTTGTTATTCAACCATAGTTCTTGACAATCTTTTGGTAATAGTGCATCATCCTAAGAATCTCCAAAGAGTTTTCAAGGTTTTGGGAATTGGATATCACATCATATCTTTAATTTTGTTATGGTCTACCTTGATGCTATCATAAGATACAATATGACCCAACCACTTCATGAACCCCAAAGGCACACTTGGAAGCTTTTTAATATAGTTTTTACTCCTCCAATAGTTTAAGAGCATGTATACATGATTTACATGCTCTTCACAATATTTTATGTAGAGCATTGTATCTTGAAAAAACACCAATACAAATTTTTTGAGAAAGGGTTTGAAAATATAATTGATTAAGATCTAAAATGTGGCAGATGCATTATCAAGGATAAAATTCATTACCTAAAACTCATAATGAACTTTATTTTCTATAAAGGTTTCTTTGGGGATGTCTTCTTCCCATATTGTAATCCAATGATATCCTAAGAAAAGATCCAACTTAGTAAAGAAAATTGATTATTGAAATCCATCTAATAATTCACCAATTATAGGAATATGAAGCTTATTTTTAAAAATGGTGTTGTTGAGATCTCCATTATCAAAGAAAATATGACATGAACAATCATTTTTATAAACCATCATCACTAGTGAATAGAAATAACTTTTGATATATGAAATGATGCCATCACCTAGCATTTCTTGAACCATATTCTCAATCTCGCTCTTCTAGGCATAGGGGTATTAATAAGATTAGAGGTTATGGTGAAGGCTCTTGAATATTAGTTTAATAACATGGTTGTGGTATCAACTAGGAGGAATTCCTTTAGGAATATTGACAAATTCCTTGTAATGATTGTCAATAAGTTTTTATAGATCCAAGGGCACAAAGAGTTTAGATGTTTGAACATCTAGTGAGAAAATTTATGCAATTACTCTCGGGTCCCTTTTTTTAACAATTTTTTCATGTTTTTATAGCTTATCACTTTAGATGTTTCTCCTTTCACACCTTTGAGTTCAATTTTTGTGCCTTTTGACGAAAATCTCATGAACATTTCTTAAAATCTAAAGCCGCTATTAATAATGGGTGTAACCATTGGACCCTAAAGACCACATCAACACCATCCATCATGATTACAATCATTGGGATATACATGAAATAATCCCCCCAAATGAGATTAATACTATGATCTTCCCTTAACAATTTATGGTACCTCTACTTGCAGTCATTACTTGAAACTTGGGTGTTGATTATATAAAGAAATTGAGAAGTTTATCTAATTTGTAGTTAATGAAGTTATGGGTACTACCACAATAAATCAACACTATTATACTTTTGTTCTTATTATATCCTTCTATATTGAGAGTTTAAAGAGTGATACTATTAACCAAATCATGAAAATATATGGTTGGAGTAGTCTCTTCTAGTTTTGGACCTTGAGAAGGTTCTATCTCTTGTTTTCCATTCTCTTCACAATCTTTCTAGAATAATTTATTTCGATCATACGTATGACCCTTATTGTACTTTTCATTACAAGTGAAGCATAGTACCTTTACTCTTATTTCATCCAATTGCTAATATCTCAACCTCGTAGGTTGAGTGAGGTTAGTGATGGGGCCATTACGTTAGGCTCTATAGGTGTTAGTGAAACCCTTCTAGTAGCCATATTTTTACTTTCAACTTTCTTTACCACATCAAAATCCTTATCCAAGGATTTCAACTCGGGGCTAGATAGAGAGGACTTGGCTTTCCTATTCTATACCCCAGAACGACTCCCATTACTACTCCTTGGATAAGGAGGCCTAGTCTATTCCCATCCCCGTTAGTCTCCTTATGGTTCCCGTTATAGGATTCTCCTTAAAGGATGTGAAAGCCTTCGTGCTTGGTTGTTCGTGAATGGAGATTGCTTCATGAATTTGCCTATCCTTACTAGGCCCTATTTTTCTTCTTCCCTCCCTTATCTATAGCTAGACTAGGTGTTAATTGCAGGCATCCCCCCATCCCCTTTGGTTCTCATGGGCCCCCTACCCTAGGATAAGGAGAGTTCTCTCCTTGGTAAGTGGGTGGTAAGCAATGGTAGGTGGTAAGAAGAGATAGTCATCAAGTAATAGAAGGGTGGTAGAGGTGGAGGTGGTCATCAAGTAATCAAATAAAGTCGGTAATCCGATGAAAGTAGAGGTGGTTCAAAGGGATACTAGGATCCAGAAGTTATAAGAGTATCTAGGTGAAGAGACACCACTAGTCTTTACATTCTAAGAATAGCTAACAAACTCCTATACTAAAGCATACCTAAATATATCCTAATACTTTCAATCTTCTAAAGGTACTTCATTTCTCCAATATACTTCATTTATATATACTCCTAACAGTAATAAAGAGACTTTCAATCTCCTACACACTTAAGACTTTCAATTATATAAAGTTATTTCATAGTGCTTTTTTCACTACTAAACCTAAATAGTTCTTTAAATTATCATGTTAAATTATCTCCTTTAAAGTTTCCATAAATAAATTTAATGTATTATCATTTAGAATGTTCTTCACTCTAAGACAAATTTTAAAATCGCTAAATGTTCTCTATAATTGGACCTATTTGCTTGAGACTTATCAATTGGATAAATAAGGTGTTGCTCATACTATCCTCAGAATGTCCTATCAATTCATTTGTTAAAATAGACCGAGAGATGATGGAGTCCTTTTTGTGCTCACAAAATCATCAATACTACACAAATTGATTATTTTCTAAATAAAATAATGCAATAGTTAGCTTTTTTAGATGTGGGGCTTGGTGTAGATCAAATAATTGCTTCATATAGATTATTCATGTTATGGGATCATTACTATCAAACTTTCTCACATCGATCTATTAGATTCATGTTATGGGACAAAGACACAACAATTATTCCCATAGTTATATAGAGGAAGAACCTACCTATTGGATTGGAGGAACTAAGGGTTTGGGATTCTAGAATTCTCAGCCTAAAGTTCCAAAATGATCCTTAGATAAGCTTTTTTATTTTTATAACACAAAAAAATCTCAAGTGAGAATTTACCAAATTCTTGATTGAGAGTTTAGAATATCCATGGTAAAGAATTTAGGTAGAGAATCTAATCTCTAGGTTGGGAGTTTCTTTTCAAAGTTTTTAAATCATGTTTTGATTTGAATTTCTTAGCTAAGAACATGAACTCTTAATTGAGAAAATCATTTCTCCACCAAGACTCTCGATTGAGAGATTATAAAACTCTCGACCAAAATACTTTGTAGACATTTTTCTCAAATAAAATAATAAAATTTACAATCCTTGATTTTCCCTCATTTTGAAAAATGTTTCCCATCTTCACATTTTCACCCATGTCATCCATAGAATATTAGTATGTGTGAATGGATATTTTCTCAATTTATATGAGATCTCTTGAAACATTAACTAATAATATATAATTGATATGAGATCTCTTAAAACATTAACTAATAAGATACAATTGATATGAGATCTCAATGATGATTGATAGATTATTGCATATTGATGGGAATCTTCATTATAAGTATATTGAAATTTTAAATCATATCGATTTACATGTGAATTATTTGGAAGGACATGAATTTTGGAAAAGGTCATACAATATGATATCTTGTTTGATATATTGGACAAACTTGTTAAGAAAATGGGAAAGATAAAATTATAAACAAGCAAGCACATCAAAGATAAATATTAGTTTTAAAGTGGAAACCTAAGATGGGAAAAACCCACTTCAATTATGTATCCCATAATTCAACCATATCCCTTCTCATTCATCCAATTGGTGGCCACTCAAGTTGGCATCTTACAATAAAGTACTTGTCCCTTTAAATAGGAATCACACATAGAATAAAATGGAATGTGTTAATCCATTTTAGTCCAAATCTACGTGTGGTAAAACATTGACCAAGTCAAAGTTACACAACCCAACCATTCCCTCCCATACAATTGAATTAAGGAAATATTACAACACATCTCCTTTTAATTCCATGGACTAAAGTCAATAGTCAATAGATATATCACTTTAGAAATTCTTACTTGGGCCCAATCCAAGTATTAACAACTCTTTAAATAAGGGATCAACTAAAAATAAATCATAGGTACACATTCCTAAAAAAAAAAAGAAATATGCCCTTAATATACCACTATACGAACATTCATATGTCATCAATATATATTCATAAACAAAACAAGAAATTCCTCTCAAAGTCATTGCCACCATGCATTTTTGGATTCTCCATGCATCATAGGAAGGGTTTCTTCACCATTATATAAAAAAAATATCAAGAACCAAGTAACTCATACACATAAGGATAGTTCGAAAGTGGTTGAACAATCACCTTTCACGTAAATGCACAATTGTTTGCTTCAACGAACCTTCCACTACACATATTCACATTTTCATGTTACTTTCAAGATACCTTGGTGGAATTTTCATAACGTGACTCTAATTTCCATGTTGCAACAACCTTCCATTTATTTCCTAGAAACACCAAGTTGCAACAACCTCTCATTCCTTTTCAAACAACTCTTTGGTGTTCTTCCATGTTGTAGTTACCTCTAAGCATGGAAATTGTCCGATGATGTTAATATATTCCTTATATGGATCCTAGGGAATTTAAAAATGCAACACATATTTCATAATAGTTCTATTTTTGGAAATAAATCCCTCAATCAATCCACTCACTTGATTTACCTATATTATTTTCCCTTATTGGTATCCAATCAGTAGGGTTCACAAGCTTCTCTACTCCAAGTGGTAATTTATCACAAAATACAAATCCACCTTAACCCATGGATCTAAACTTTGCACTTATTGGTCAATTATTCACATACTACAGAATTCAATAACAAGCTTGGATATTGGATGATTTTGAGGAAATGCCTCCTCATACTTCACGAGAAACAACAATTGTTACTACATAGTTGTTTACATGCATTTTCCTCTCATGAATGACCACCACCACCTTTACACATATTTCAGTCCCTCATCTATGTTCCTACCTCAATTATTCCCAAATTTTACTTATATATCCTAAGGAGAACATGAAAACAATAAGAACTAACCATGTAGGTATTATTCCATTTACAAACCAACAAAGTTGAATTGTAATGATCTCAATTATCCCCTTCAAATATACACCCATGCATGCATCACACCATATGTAAGAGAAATACAAGAAACCAACATTGTGAATGAATGGATTTGTGCTACCACACATGGCATGAAAGGGGCATGGAATATCACACTAACATCAACATACTACCAAAAAGGTTAAAAGATAGAGTGAAGTCACTAGTTTGCTTTAGGGAAATTTTGAGAAACACTAGGGTGATGAGAGACATGATTAAAAAGAGAGGGAGAGACATTACATTAATTAGGATTTTAGATATTTATTATGTTAACTTATGGTTATGAATTATTAGGGAACTTCACTTAAGTTTTAGGTCTATTTTTACCACACAATTAGAAAAGGAAGGCAAATTAACAGCCTAGGGTTAAAATACTAGAGATGCCATTAGTAAACTAGAAATCCTAATGTTGAAAAAGACAAATAGTAGAATGGAAGGAACTCACCTGATTTTTTTTTTGCAAGTATTGGAGATACTTTAGATGAATAACATATTTGATATAAATCTCTAGGGTTGATCCATATCCTAAATGATCCTACACATGAAACTTAACTTTCCTTCAAAATAAGACTTATATATGATATCCAATAAAAATATGTATCTACATATGCAAACAACATTATATCTACAAACACAAAATATCCATCAATGATAGTGTTGATTTAAGATACCTAATTTCCCTCAACGGGGATGATACCTTTGATTCCCTAGCTTTGATGTAATCTCCCTAGAGGTTGTTGTGTCGATGTGTCGAAGGTATGAATGGAACTATGCCAATGAAGATGCCCTAGTATTAATCAACAAACCTTTAAGGTTGGATCCAAGATAATCATAGTAAGTTGTAGTTAAGGTATTGACATGACAAGTGTGAGTAAATCAAGAGCATGAAAGAGGTAGAAGAAATCTTAGATGAAGACATGTCATTAATCTTAGTGTATACATGCAAGATAATGAGAGAGGGAAAGAATTATCCAAGGGACTTTATAAAGAGGAATAAAGAAGATTAAATAGGAAAAGGAATCACTGTAAGTTGTAGGTCTAGATTAATTTAACAATTGGAGGGAAAAGTTCATTCCATTCTTTTCAACTCAAAATAGTGGGTTTTTCAACACCATGCCTTAGGTTTTTAGGCTCGAAATGATACCATGTTTTGGAACACAAGAACAATACCCTCTTTAGGAACCCATCGTATACTACATGCTAAGAGATCAAGAAGAGCTAAGGAGGTTTAACTCATTTGATCAAGTAAATTGAAATCCAAAATGGATTTGGGTCATTGTGGATCCATAATGAAGCATCATAAGTGATTATGGGCTCAATCAATATCTCACACACTAAACTAAACCTATATAGTTAGGAAATACCTCAAGAAAATTCCCTAAGGATGAAAGTGAACCAAACTAGCGAGAAAGGGTCAAATACCAAAAGAGAGAATGAGGATATTCTAAGGCCCCTAAGGCCCTAACACTCATTTATTATGAGTTTATTAGTTAGGATTAGGTCATATTAGTGGTAGGTTACATCATGCTCACTTTATCTCCTATTTATGATAAAGGAGAGTCATTTGTATAAGCATCTCATATTGTCTTATGAATTGGTTATATTGTAAAATGAGGCTTCCACTTCACATTGGATTGCATTCATTGGTTTTTTACAATTTTCAAGGTTCTTGGTTCATAAAATTTGGTATCATAGAATCAATCCTAGGGTTTTGGTTATTCAAACAAGTTATCTTCGAATTTTTGCGATAAATATTTTTTTGGGATGCTTCAAATAGAAAAATTTGGAGACTCAAGAGACATATCACAGTAGTTTTGGTAAAAAATACATGTTCTTGTTCTTTATACTTTCATATATATAGAATATGGAATATAGGTTGTGTGACTCATTCTGAAATCAGTTTTAAAAAAGTCATTTTGGAATTTTCACTATAACTTTTTTTCTAGGAAGTTTCAGACAA
>JZKD02S1324022.1:0-10200 GCA_000966675.3 Picea glauca | reverse complement strand
TTGTCTTATTACCTCATTATTTTGAAGAAGTGATTGCTAATTGAAATATCCATTGAAAAGTGGTGACACCATTATGTATAATACTAACCTAGTTGATTCAACAAGTTCTTATCCAACTTTATCTTTACAAGCTTCTCTTGAGAGGTATTGATGAAAACCTCATGTGGTGGACCGCCCTTGCAAAACCGCAATGAACTTTCATGAGAACCCTAATAGGATTAACTAAAGGGACCTCTTAGTCATTATCCGATATGTTCCATTATACATTGAATAACTGAGATTTAAGTTGAATGTGGATGATGTCACCCTTGGGATAATTGAAAAAAATTAATTATGTGCCTAATAAATCTAAAACACTCTCGTGCCACCTACCTTCGTTATACTCTAAAATTGTCAATGAACAGTATACATTATTATAAATCTTTTGAGCAATATAATAAAAAGGAAGTATCAGGAGGTACAAGTAAACCCATCGGGGTACTGAATAGGCCTGCTGGCAGTGGGGCCATGCTTGTATGGTACTAAGGTAAACCCATCGGGGTACTGAAAAGGCCTGCTGGTAGCAGGGCTATGCTAGGTAAAGAGAGTTGGAAAACATAAAGTGGCACACTTAAAACTGAACAAAAACCCTTGGGTCTCATTCTGAAGCAATCACTATCAAATCAAGGCTAGGATATGACCTTTACATCTCTTGGATGATGTTCTTAAGAACCTTCAAGTATCCACTTTAGAGTTCTATCTTTAAAAAATAGGTTTGCACAAAAAGTGGGACCTTTAGTATGTGTAATTCACCTTACCTAAGCAAGAAGATCTTCATCTCTAAAAACTTGGATCTGAAACAAGTTAATCATCTTGGGATGTATTCCTTTATGTGTTCCTCTCTTCAAATTATATCTAAACTATGCTTATATCACTTTTGTTTTAAAGGTAATCTAGCCAAGGGGGCCTATTAGTCAAATTCATTATGAAAAATCTTGGCCACTATCATATAATCATATTAGATTCATATCCATCCCTTTCTCTTAACTATGATTGACAATAGATTGGATAAGGCTTAACAAAAAATCACTAACAGATCTAATCTACTACTCATGACTCCATTTTTTCATCATAACTACTTTTCCATGGGTAAGAATGTGAAGCATAGGCCAAGAAGTTTATATGTATGACAGTAACTTAAGGAGCTAAAGAAAGGTGAAATTTAGGGAATGCTTGATCAAGTGAAGAGTATCATGAATTTTGAAATTTTGAAGATCATTGTTGCATGAGGACATGCAATGACTTAAGCATGGGGGAATGTTGAGTCTCCATTTTGACACTTCTAATACCCTCTATTACCTCCTATCTGAACCTATTTTACCTATGTTATGAGTATAAACTTGCCTTTTGCCTCCATAAATACAATTAATGACCTTGTTCATGTGCATAGAGAGGTAACATATCATTAAGGCATATTTTGTTTACTTTTCTTGAGTTAATTCGATTAAAATGGTTGATTTTGAATGATCCTAATCATTTGATATTAATAAGCATTAATATGGTACCAACAAAATCACATAACATTGATCCGGTACCAACAAAAATGCATAATATTGATTTGGTATTGCCTGTACTATTCCGGTACTAGCTTGTGCTATTCTGGTACCAGTGTGAATGTGCTATTCTGGTACCAAACAATTGTGCCTATTATGGTACCAGTGCAACTGTGCTATTCCAGTACCAAATGACTGTGTGTATTTCGGTACCAATTTCTATTTCCAGAATTCACTTGTTGAAAGCATTTGTTGAAGGAGATTCCAAGAAATTGGTTGGATCGAAGTCTCCAAAAACGTTTTCAAGATCATGATCGAATTCATCACTCATGCACTTCGTGTTATGAGGATGAAGTCCATCCTTAAATATTCGATATGTATTTCCAATTGTAATATTTTAAAATTGTTTAATAATTATCCTTATCTCTTGATAGTAACAGATCACCTTCTTTATAAGGGATGTTGTATAGGAGATAGGATACACAGAGATACATATGAATGTAATGAAGCAAGTTGTAAGAACCAGATGATGCATATTGTTTTGATGTATGAGATAATGAGTTTCTTATTCAATTTACCATTTGAAGAAATACAAACGATCTATTATCAAATTTTTGGGTATGAGTAGAACACTTTAGTCTGTTATCTTTTTAGATCTTCCATGTTGGAATCGGGAAGGGACCACCATTCTAATATGGTAATATTAATGTAAAATATAGCTCATATTTCTATTCATGTACATGTCTATTTTTTTCCAGTACTCAATTGTATGTGTCCTGTACCTTTTATTTTGATTTCTTGTTTGAGCTAAAATATGAATTCATAAAGTGTACCTATTGTGTTGGACCTGTATAATTGTTATATATTTTGAGTAAATAGTGAATGGGATTGTATTAGTGTAAGATTTATAAGTATGGTGCACCAAATATCTAGTAATTTTACTTAGTTTCATAAACAGTAATTTGTGTTGAGATCGTTGTAAAGATTTATAAAATTTTACATTCCTGAAACTGTGTTCTTTATAGCGATTTTCAGAATTTATTTTGAAATTTCAAGTGTGTTAATAAAGGAACAATTAAGATCCCATCATTCACCCTACATGGACTATTAAATGGATAATCTTAATACACCTAATGTTTCCTATGTAGGAACAAAGAGGTTCTTCTAGAATTGATTAAGTTATGAGTGATTTCCTTTTAAATGTTGTATGCAAAAAGTTTATCATTGTATTTTATTGTTACAAGAAACAAGACCTGAGTTCATCTCTTCATTTCATGAGCCTCTAATGAACAGATTTGTCACTTAAGAAATGACCTTTTGATTCATTATTTGCTTGAGAAGTTTTGTTATCAGTTTTCTCTTCTAAGTTTGGAGTTGTATTGTTGAAGTGTGCCCATATTTGATTGCTAGATTTTGTTAAGAGTAGCAGCTATAGATAACTAA
The DNA here is from genome assembly GCA_000966675.3 of Picea glauca. Lineage (NCBI taxonomy): Eukaryota > Viridiplantae > Streptophyta > Pinopsida > Pinales > Pinaceae > Picea > Picea glauca. Next base: position 7,225 of record JZKD02S1324022.1, on the reverse strand, counting down.
TTCAAAATCCATCTTTCCACTTCATGAGCTTGTAAATGGGAAAGGAATTATCTGAGAAAAATCTTTTGAGTGCATGATTGCAATTTTTGCTTTCTAATTTATGAATTGTGTGAAGAGTGTTATCTTTGTAGTGTGAAAACAGAGTATTGGTTTTTATATGTTTTTTTAATTGAACTATACTCATCAGACATAGGAACCTATCTGTTATCGGCACATATAGTGCATCAACTCTTTTGATTATGAATCTCGGTTAATAATTTATGTTTGGTAATATATTATGCAAATAATTGCACCAACACTGGCCTCTCATCATTGTAACAATAAATTATTTAAAATGGGGGTTTGAAACCTGGGGTGTTACATCCCCTCCCCCTTATTTTGGCATTGTCCTTAGTGCATATACAAAATATATATCAAAATATAAAATTTATTCAAAAATATGTGGGTACTCTATCTACATGGCATCTTCATGCTCCCAGGTAGCATCTTCAGGACTGTAGCAGGCCCACTGAACTTTTACCAGCTCTATAACTTGATTATGGAGCATTTTTACCTTTTTTTCCAATACCGATTATGGAGCATTTTTACCTTTTTTTCCAATACCCCTACTGTTTGAACCTGAAAATCTCCCTTAGTCTCTACCTGAATCAGATTCCAATCAATAACATGGTTAGGATCATGTACATATTTATTTAGTAAAGAGATATGAAGTTCATTATGCACATTCATGGAAGAAGGTAATGCAAGCATGTATGCAACTAACCCTATTTTGTCCAATATTTTGAATCGACCATAGAATCTGGCTGCCAGCTTTATACAACTTCCCAATTTCAAAGAGATTTTCTTGGGCTTCACTTTCAAAAGTACATGCTCCCCTAATTTAAATTCTCTATATGTCATGTTCTTGTCGGCATAAACTTTCTGTCTATCCTGAGTTGCCTTTGAATTCTTCTTGATCTTGACCACCTGGTCTTCCATGTCCTTGAGCAACTCTGGCCCAAGTACCACTCTATATTTTGGGTTGTCTCATCTTATTGGAGTATCTCATTTCCTACTGTACAAGGATTCAAATGGGCTCATTATCAATGAAGCTTGATACCCATTATTATATGCAAACTCAACCAAGTGTAAGTAATCTTCCCACTTAGATGGCTTATCCATCACATACATTCTCAACATGTCTTCAATTATTCAATCGACTCTCTCTGTTTTACCATCTATCTTAGGATGATATGTTGTAATAAAGTTTATATTTGTGCCAAATCCTTTAAAAAATAACCTCCATAAATTGGAGGTAAACTTCATATCTCTATCTAAGATGATTTTCCTAGGTATCCCATGCAACCTAGCAATTTCCTTCAAGAAACTTTCTGCAATATTAGTCGTTGTATGCGTTGTATTCACATGCACAAAATGAGCAGACTTTATTAATTTGAAACCACCACCATGATTGAATCTTGTTTCTTATTCTTTCTGGTTAATCCTATGATGAAATCCATTGTGATCACATCCCATTTCTTCTCTAGAATTGGCAATGGTTGCAACAAACCCATTGGGTGCCTATGCCCAGCCTTCACCTTATGACACTCCATACATCGAGCAATGTAATCAACAACATCCTTCTTCATTCCCATCTAAAAGAACTCGCTTCTTATTGTTGTAATTGTTTTCTGGTAACTAGTATGTCCAACATAAAGAACATCATGCATTTCCTCCAGTACCAAATTCCTCAGTTCTTCGGAACTAGGAACATAGATTCTATTTTTATGCATGAGTAATCTGTCTTCCTTTATCTCATACTCCTTTATTTTCTGATGTACATTTCATTTTTGTAAGTTTTCCTTTACCTATAGGTAATGTTGATCTGTAACAAGACCATCTAAAATTATTCTCTTCAAGTATGACTGATGCATACTGACAGCAATAACATGCATGAGATGCACTCTTCTAGTAAGTGCATCAACAAATTTATTCCCCTTTCCTTTGATATGCTTGATATCGAAGTCATATTCACTGAAAAATTCCACCCATCTTTTTTTCCTGGCATTCAAGATCGGTTGTTCAAAAGGATACTTCAGGCCAATGTGGTCTATCCTTAATTTGAAATTATTTCCCATGAGATAATGCCTCCACATCCTCAAGGTGTGGACAATGATAACAAGTTCCAAGTCATGGGTGGAATAGTTCCTCTCATGTTCCTTAAGTTTTCTGGACTCATATCCAATGAAATGTCCATTTTGTGTGAGGACTCCCCCAAGTCCTTCCTTACATGCATTTGTACATACCACAAAACTTTCATTTGGGTCAACAATCTTTAACACAGGTGGACTAGTAAGTAATTCCTTCAAAAGATTAAAATTATTTTCACACTTGAGTGTCCATTCAAATTTAGTTCCCTTCTTTTGAAAAGAAGTGATGGGATGAGAAATCCTAGAGAACCCTACTATGAACCTTCCATAGTAGTCTGCTAATCCCATAAAAGATCCGACGTCTGACACATTTATGGGTGTTGGCCATCCCCTAATGTCTTTGATCTTCTCTAGATCTACTGTTATTCCCTTCTCTCAAATAATGTGACCCAAGTAATGGATCTTCTTTTGATAGAAAGAACACTTACTCAACTTGGCATACAACTTATGTTCTCTCGGTACTTTCAATGCCAGTCTTAAGTGACGCTCACGCTCCTCTTTAGACTTAGAATAGATAATTATGTCATCCAGGAATACTATGACAAACTTATCCAAATAATTTATGAATATTCCATTCATTAAGCACATGAAGATAGTTGGTGAATTGATCAGTCGAAATGGCACCACTACAAATTCATAATGCCCATACCTAGTCCTAAAGTTTGTCTTATGAATGTCTTCTTCCTTGATTCTTACCTGATGGTATCCCTCCCTCAAGTCAATTTTTGAAAATATATTTTCTCCTCTTAGCTGATCAAAGAGGTGATCAATTCGGGGTATAGGATACTATTTCTTTATAGTGTACTAGTTCATTTGTCAGAAGTCAATACACAGCCTCAAGTTTCCATCCTTCTTTTTGACAAAAAGTATCAATGCTCCCCAAGGTGAAACACTTGGACGTATGTACCCTTTTTTCAGCAATTACTCCTACTGCATTTGTAATTCTTTTAACTATGGTGTGCTCATTCTGTAAGGTATTTTTGACACGGGGGCAACTCCTGGCACTAAATAAATTGAGAAATCTATCTCCCTTCTTGGTGGGAATCCTGGTATTTCTTGGAATACATCTTCAAATTCCTGTAGCACCGAGAAATCTTCAAGGCTTGGCCACTTTTTATTATCTGGCTCTTCCACATGAGCTACATACAATTGACATCCTTTCCTAAAACATCTTTTCAACTATAAGGTTGAAATCTCCCTTATAGAGATGGGTCTTGGAACTCCTGTCATAGTGCTTTGTTTTCCATTTCCATCAAGACATGTAAATGTCTTGTTATGACAATCTAGGAAAACATGATGTTTTTCCAACCAATCCATTCCAATCAAAATATCGTAATACCTCAATGGTATGATATTTAGATCCATACTAGTATTCATGCCATTAAGACTTATGGAACAACTCCTGACCATATCATGGATTCTTCTTTTGGTTCCAGTGGCTAACTGAACCAAACTTGCTTTTCCAAGTTTACTTTTCTCCAAAACCAATCTATCCACTATCTTAGGATCAATGTAGCAATGAATTTCTCCTGAATCAATCAAAATAGCAACAGGCTGATTTATGATCTTACCTTCCACCTCGATCATATTGGATTGGTACTTTGCTTGTCGATCATTTAAAGCTACATAGATTCTTCCCATATCTTTGACTGTTGTAGCCTCTTGGATGTTGTGCACAGTCTTCACTCTGTCCTTTCTATGTGGGCAATCCTTCTACAAGCAATATTCCTTTCATCCCCAACATTGGATTGGTGGTATTCCCCTTTTTCCCAAGGAATATTCCTTCTTGGAACCCCCCTTAGCATACTGATATTGATGATTTCTATTAGGCTCATTCCTATTGAAGGGAGGTTTGCATCCTTTCCTCCTTTGATCAGACTTCACATTATTCTTGTCCTTCCAAGATTTCTGTAGGGATTCTCTTCCCTGTCCTTGCTCATATAGCTATTTATCCTTCTTAATGGCCTTATTCAATGTCTTGGGTTCATCATACTTGATATTTTCCTTATAAAAGGCTGGCAGTCCACTTAGAAATCTTTGTATTTTCACTTTCTCATCACCAATGAACCTGACATATTTTAACAATCCCAAGAACTTATTCTCATATTCTACCATAGTCATTCTTCCCAACCTGAGTTCAAATAACTTCTGCATTTTCTTGTCATATAAATTCTCTCAGAGGTACTCCTTCTGGAAATACTTCTTGAACTATTTCCAAGTTATCCTACTTTCATTAACATGTTCTAGTTGTGTCATTTGGTCCCAACACATTGCATCTTTCCAATGTAAATGGTAGGTGGAAATCCTAGCTTCCATATTTGATGAATAGTTATGCAACTAAAAATATCTCCTTAGCCCAAGAAACCATGCGTTGGCATCATCTTCCCTTTCCCTTTCACCCCCAAAGGAAGGTGTCTTGAGCTTCCTCAACTCTCCTTGCAAAATATCTACCTCTTGTTTCCTTCTTTGGTGTCTGACATGAGACACCTTTGGACTACTTACGAGATCATCTGCTACATAAAAATTTCTTTCTGACTAAGGAGGTGAGTGGTGTCCACGAGCTCTGTTGACACTTTTGGAATAACCAACTCTTCCACTATCATCCCTTCTTTCATGGCACCTGTCGTCTTCCTCTTGTCTCGAGTTTTATCCCTTCTTCATTTGTCTCTACAACTGATTTAAGCTCTGCAACACTCGAGCATTTATCTAACTTTGATCTCTCATCAGTCTCTCATTGTCTACTTTGTATCTCTGCACTTCCATCTTAAGGATTCTTACCATTTATATTAATTTTTCTTGTTATCCTTTTCCCTTGACTCCGTTGGACTCTGTCTCTTCATTACCAACTCCGGTATTCTGGCCTTCAGCTTCTTTATCATGACTAGAGGCTCCCTCACCTTCTTCCATTTCCTTAATATGCATCCTAAGTTGATGTGTTGAAACTCCTTAATTTTGAAAAATGTACAAGCGACCATTTTGTTAGAATTATGCATATATAAACAAAATTTTCAAACCATGCTACAAGTCTCTTTCTTTTTTTGTTCATTGAGATCATATCCCATTCTCCAAAAATAAAAATGTCTTGTTATCCTTGGATGACACAGAATTTCATCCTGCGTAGGTGCTTCCTTCAAACCACCTTCCTAGGTGACCATGACAAGAAACCATAGCTAAATCCTTCCTTAGCAGTTCTATGTCTCGAAGAAAACTAAATTGGCCCTTATCCCTCCTTCCCTCAGCTCTCAATCTACATATGATCATGACCATGACCCTCCACTTAGCTGAAAAAGCGCTTGTTCATAGCTTCAAGACTTTGGAACTTTCATCCAGGACTGGATCAATAGTCCTCGTCCTCTTTCACGATCAATGATCGAGATCCACTTCGGGACTCCATGCTTCGGGAGTTTCAAATTTACTTGCTTGCCTCCTCCCAGAACGCGTTTACCTAGAGTTCATGGTCTACTGATGGGTGTCCTCCCACTGATAAGCGGCTATGAATCACTTTGGCTCTTCAGGCTTCACAAGTTTCAAAATTTCCCCCTGAACTTTCTCTCAGAGATCTTTCACTCGAAGTCGATGATACTTCAATGTGTGTCTTCTAGAATCAACGATCGATATGTACTTTATCCTTCGGAAGTTTTTGACCCAATGCAACCTGTCATATCTTTCCCCTTTGGAGTGCCTAGTCTATGGACTGCACGATCTGTCAGCATGTGGTGAAATGATGGAAGCAGACACGTTGCCCAATCCAAAGGGTGACACATGTCATGTTATGACTGACTTTTCAATACTCCAAATTCTCAAAACTTACTGCCACATGGCACACATCCTGTGTGTCCATGTCATCCCAAGTGATGTCTACAAGCCACGTCACTTCAAAATTATGGGGTCCACATCACCTCCAGGTGATGTCATCGTGCCCCACCACTTCAACCCTTTGGGCTTCAGGAATTCGGGCTTCAATAGTTTCAACACTAACACACTTCCAATTCTCTCGAACTCTGAATTCCCAAATTGGCTAATCTATTTCTATGTGTCCTCCTGGATCGGATGACTAAGATTCACTTCGGGTCTTCACCCGGACTCCACGGATCTGCACCATGTGCCCTCTTGAATCTGATGGTTGAGGCTTACTTCGAAGCTTTAGACTTTGGAAATCTCAATTTTCAAAACTTGTCTAGCCCCATTAGATTTTTATCCAAAGCCCTGGATCTGGTGACATGTGGCTCTCGGCAGATCGACGACTGAGATCCTTTCGAGTCTTTGGGTTTCAAAAATATCAAACTTCAAAACTTGTCTGGCCCCACTATATTTTATCTGAAGCCCTGGATCTGGTGACACATGGCTCTCAACAGATCGATGACCACAATTTCTTCGGGTCTTCATACTTCAGAGAACTCAACTCTCAACCTTTGCTTTCCCCAGAAGTGCGCGGATTTTTGTCGCGTTTCCTCCTGGATTAGACGACTAAGATTCACTTTGGTTATGAAGGGTCCAAAAATCTCAATTCTCAACTTCTCTTGCTCACCTTTCCTCGGAGTGCTTTCACCTGGAGCACACGATCAGTTGATGAATGTCCTCCTACAGATCGATGGTCCCCAACTACTTATTCTCTTCGATGGTTCGTTGCTCGAGTGCTAACAAGTCACATCATTGTATGCCTTTCAAATTACGGGGGCGCATCGATGGTTTGGAGTCACCCTCTTTTCTCCCCACAATTCTCTTGATGCTGACATGTAACCCCTTGGTGAAACTGTGGTTTGGATTGTCGGACAGCCTTGGGAAATTATTTCCCCTGAAACTTGGTTCCCCGCAATGCCTCCTGTCCATTGATCTCACTCTCCAATGGGATCTGACGGTTGTGACCTTAGCACTTTCTTCATTTCCATCAAACGAGCCTTGTTCATCTATCCTCTGATCCAATTGTTGGATCATGTTTTCATTGATGCCAATGGTTTGATTACTTGGGAGATTGTTGGATCATATGTCATTGATGTAAATGGTTTGGTTTGATTGATGTCATTGGTTGATGTCAA
>JZKD02S1324011.1:0-11793 GCA_000966675.3 Picea glauca | reverse complement strand
AAATTATTATATTAATATTAATATAAATAAAACTCATATTATTATTACACTTTTTTTAATATATGATAAACCATACAATATACAATGCATTATATTATTTTATTTGAGTTACAACGGTGAGCCTCTTGGTAACGCCAAGTGACTCGCTCTAAGCTGCCTTCGGGCGCACCTTGGTCAATCCATATCCATATTACCTCCTTGTAAGGATTCACTTAAAGAAGAAAAAAAAATGATTTTTTTTTTTTTTTTTTTTTAATAAATGATAAACCATACAATATACAATGCATTATATTATTTTATTTTATTTTATTAATATTATTACACAAAAATAAAATTCATAACCAAACAAATAATTGCAAATTCAAATGTTCTACTAAAAGAACCACCACCTTTTTACATAAACTTTTTATGTAATTGTGATAAATTCTAGTATTATTTTTTATATTATTATTATTATTAAACATATATTCCATAACAAACAACAATTACTTGAAAGCATAATATTATATAACCAGCTTACATGATCTAACCACCTTTGATGTTTATGCGATTGTGATATATGGTTGGTATACATTAATCTTACAATAGAGATATGGTTTGCTCTAAAATATGTATTATCATAACAAAACAAAAACAAATACTTGACAGTTGACATATGTATTATCATAACAAAACAAAAACAAATAATTGAGAGTTGACATGTGCCAACCACCTTCATGTGACTTGCTAAGGCTGAATGCCAACTCTTAAACCTATATTTATAAACAAATACTAACTTCAAAAACAAATAAACAAATGCTAACTTCAAAGTTGGCGTGCTTTGATAGACACATACTAACTTCAAAGTTGACATGCTCTAATAGACATATACTAACTTCATGAAAGTTGGCATGCTCTAATAGACATTTACTAACTCAGTGGAAGTTCAAATGCTCTAATAGACATATACCAAACACCTAACATTTACGTGATTGTGATAAGACTGACTGTTTGAATCTGAAGAAAATTATTAACCATTTGTTCCATCTTTCCGTTTTATGCATTAGCCATTTGTCGGATCTTTCAATTTTATATGTGAAGTAGACGACTAGACTCTCCATGTCGAGTAAATGTTGGAGATGCAATAATCGTGATCTACTCCTTTCGAGTTTATCGTTGTATATGCGAGCCATGAGGGTATATTATCTCTACCTGAAATAGTTTGTTTGCCTACTGTACACGCCATTATTGAAGTTTTGAAAATAATCAGTGAAGGACATTTCTTCGATGAAACGATAAATACAAACTTCCAGAGTAGGGTTTCATTGTCATCGAAACAGAGACGAGAACATTATTCTCTACTTCCCAACATTTTTTTTCCCACTCCCAACTTTCTTTTCCACTCAAAAACAGGAACGTAGGATCCTATATACGTCGGACTCTCATCTGAACCTCGAATGGATTTTTCATTAATTTTCTTTCTTGGATTTCAATAAACATTCAGGATAGCAGCGCATTCAGGAAAATGATACGTTTAAGCTAACCAGGCGACAATTTGTTCTTGTGATCCTTTGTGCAAGTAGCAGATTTCAATTATTTAGTAGCAGAAAGGCAAACTCGTGGTTGGTGAAGATCGAAAGGTTTAGGCTGACCCAGAAAATGAAAAGCAGCCATAGAATAAAACGTGGCCATAAAATGAAAAGCAGTCATAGAATGAAACGTGACCATAAAATGAAACTCATGGCTGTACCTCCACCCTCTAACAAAACTTTAATCTTTGTTAATCACTCAGAAGTGGCAATCAGCTAGCCACCATAGTAAATTTTAAATGTGATCAAGTAAAAGTAAAAAAATAAACATGTAAAATGATGTCTTTATAATAGTGAGGAAGTCACTGGTTGAAATCACAACCATTGATTTATTGGGACCACTAAGAATATTCCATCAGTATTTAATCTTGAAAATACAAAACTGATTAAGCACTAAAAACGTATTAAATGTGACCATTGTCAATAGCTGTATGAATTTAGTTGTAATTAGGTCATGAGAAGATAATAATCGGAATATTATTTCTGCTTCGAATAATGTCAAGGATAACAGTAACTATGGGATCGGTCTTACATGCGTCTTGTACGACCATCCAGTTACAAGAGTGGGCAACTCGGGAGTAATCTTCCCGATTTTTGGCGTTGGATAAATGTTCTACCTTTTGGGTTTTTTAGTCGGAATCCGACGATGTAAATCTAGACAAAATCTCTATTTTATGTTGTTTAAATTGCATTTTTGAATACATAGATGGATTCAACATGTTGAAAAACCCTGGAGATTTAGAAATAAGGACAACTGTCATTATAGAGATTACACACACAAATTGTAATTGTCTTATATTATTGAACACAATACACACATATATATAACTAAACTCAGATCCAACTAATTCCACTCTTTGAGGGAGAGGTTGAGATAATCTCTCAACATCCTCCACCTAACCCAATCCAATCCCTAAACTCTAGAATGTAGCATTAATAAGGCATTATCTCTAACACCACTGTTAATGCCTATATTACAAAACTTCACAAATTACATAACAAAAACTGTTACAACACTTTAACTTTAGTCTGTATGGTCTTCATCGGCTCCTACACCCACTCTCAGACTGCGCTCTTTCACTTCCTCTTCTTCTATAGATTACCATTAAACTCATTTAAATCATAAACGCTTCAGACTGTCATTCATAAACTTGCACAATAGACAATATTAACAAACTCAGCTCACTAGGGCTTCCATGAGAAAAGTTGTCAAGTAATCAATCATCCTATGGGCATACCTCCATCTGTGAGATATTTCTCTTTCGGCTATTCGTCAGTTTGTAGAAAGGTAGTCTAGGTACGGAATGTCTTCAAAAATCAATTATACAAGGTGACTTCCAATCATAAGAACAATTGTTCTTGAAACCGGGGCTGCCAGCTTATATCAAGATACAAGAGTTCCTACTTCCTCTACAACATAAGTAGCACACACACACAAGATCTGAATCCATCATCTTGGATCTTCGTTCTGCACCTACAACTTGTTAGAGTAGTCAATTCTAACAATCTTTGCTCTTTACACATTGAATTGACTAAACTCAATATGTTTCAAATTCCAAGATCTCATACAATATTCAATGCATATTCATTGAATTCATAATCTCTCAAACTCACTAAACTATAACTCACACATACTTGCACAACACACATAGATAGACATATACATATATAAATATAAGTAGAAAAATAGGTAGACCTTTTACGGTGGCTTCCAACCAATGGCAATTTGGTGTTCTGCTCTTAATTTATCTGCAGTAGCTGAAGACAAGTGTTATACATGATCTCTCTGATTTGATGTGGTCTTCAACATTTGTTCTTGAACATGTGAGACTCTTTTAAGTGCTCCAATGGTTCTCCAACACTCCACAGTGGCGGTCGTATGCAAACTGAAAGTCAATTCATGTTGAGCCTTCTTGCACACCGAATAAAGTCTTTGATCAATTCTTCAAGAGCGGTGTATATAATTGAGCATAATGAATTCAACGGTTGACTATCAGAACATCAGTTGCATTAAACAATCAACAAATGCACGCTCCATACAGAGTCTCGACCATAGTCCAGTTAGCTTATGAGATGGCGACTTCAAATCAAGTGACTCCTCTGTTTTTTGACAGTGTCTTCATTCCAGCAATGCCTCAGAGACCACACCTTTCACTAATAGGATCCTCTATGCAGCTTCAAGAGATCTGACTAGTTTAGATGAAAGCTCGCGAATGCGTTGACATGATTTATGTGTTGAGACGATTTTCCTCTCAGTTGAAAACTCCCTCAACCATTGATGAATGTAGCTCTCAAATAAAATAGAACCAACATAGAAATGAGTGATTTCTCAAACCCTACGCAACTCACTCTGATACCAATTTAGAAATAAGGAGAGTTGCCATTACAGAGATTACACACACAAATTGTAATTGCCTTATATTATTGAACACAATACACACTTATATATAGTTGAACTCAGATCCAACTAATTCCACTATTTGAGGGAGAGGTTGAGATAATCTCTCAATATCCTCCATCTAACCCAATCCAATCCCTAAACTCTAGAATGTAGCATTAATTAGGCATTATCTCTAACATGGAGCACTTGGATTATACAAACTTAGCCACTCAAATCTGCAAATCCAGTCATTCCTCACCGGATTTTTGGGTAAAATTGAACGAAAAAAATCGCCTAAAAAATTCCAAAAGGTAGAAGGTTTAGATTACTACGTTATTTTTTCGGTTTTCTGGTGGCTTGTTTTTAAATTCCCAGCCAATCCAAAACTGTAATCGATTTTCTGAGCATCTGGATTGGTTTAAAATGGGGTAAAACCTCTCAGGCAAAGTTATGAAATACATGGAACTTTGATCCATGCGAAACTCAAACTTACAAGATTCAAGACAATTTTTTTCCTAAAAAACAAACTAAGAAGGAAAAATTGCTCCCGAATTAACCTACTCTATTGCCTTGATTCCATTTGTGTTGTTCATATGAAAATAAAAGAATTATGGTGCGATGCGTCCTTTCATTTTGGTTAACAATAGGGAGATTTGTCATGCTTCGCTGCAAAACCATGGTTATTCTATTAAATTATCGTTTTCAAAGCTAAGTAGTAACACGGTTCAATCTTGGCTGATCAGAAACGTACCGATCGTCTATGCCTTTTTGTGAAATGAAATTTAATTTTAATAACATCTACTTTAATGTAGAAACAAATATAATGTCATCAAAATATTTATTCATAAGTATTAAACTTGTTACTTTGAAAGTAAATGGTGATGAAGTATCCAATTAAATCAAACATTTCATTTATTTTAATAATATAATAAGTTATAGGTTAAAGATTCTAAGAAATCAAGTTTTTTCTAGATATATTTACTTGAAAATTGATTAGAAATTCAAAATGTTGTATGAATTTTTTAATATGTTGAATTCATTTTTACATTAAAAATAAATTTTGAATAATAAAAATAGTAACTCTTCTAAATTTATATTAAAAAACCATTTAATAAAACAACTAACAAACCTCATATAATAATAATATCTTCAATCTGACATTCAACCATAAAAAAAAATGTTCTAATAATATAATAATAATATCTTCAATCTCACATTCAACCATCAAAAGACTGAAGTTTGAAACTATCTTCTTGCATGGTCGAATACATTTAAAACAATACGAGATCTTAACCCAATTTCCTGTACTTTAATTAAATATAATATCCCATTTTTTGGTTCTTCTTTTTGCTATTACGTGGTTTGGATATCATGTTCTGTGGCTTAAATTTACTTTTGCCGCATCATTATGGAATGTTACACTTTATTAGTCCCTACCAAAGGAGCTTCGAAGTAAAGCAATAATTTTTTACTTGATTAGGATTTGTTGTTTTTGGATTTAGCAAAATTTATTTATTTATTATTTTTTTTTCACAAAGTTTAATTTTTAATTTTGTTGTGAGTGATTTAATTTTTGTCCATGTATTTTGATTGTTGATTTATTGAGAGAAAGTCAAAGACCATTCATAGAGAAAGACAAAAACAACAGAATATGTGTAAGCAAAATGAATCATTAGTCTTATTTAGTAGAACAAGTAGCTTTTATATAGGATAGTTTGAACATACATTGGTTCTGCTCAAAAGTGGACCAATTCTAACTAACCAACAACTAGAAAGGTCTCAAACCCACAATTATCTTACTTGATCATTTCCTAGTCCTTGGGACTTGTGCCCAACCTCCCAAGTAGACATGCGATCCATTTGACCTTTCTGGTGAAGTGAGGTGTATCTGGAAGGAGGTGCACATTTGCGGTAGCATCTGGAAGGAGATGCACATTTGCAGTAGCGCCATGATGTTCTACCTAGATATGTGTTATCTCCTCCTTGCATCTTCCATCCGATCCAATTCCTCCACGTTTAAGAGAAGTGTCCAGACTTCCATGAAAAACTACGAAAAATGCTCATGGCAGACTGTGATAACCACTTAGCTTGGGCTCGAGGTTGACCCTTGCAACCCACTAGAAAGGAAGTGTGTTGTTGAGTGCGAGTAGTGGTAGTTTATGTATCTATCACTGTGTCGTGAAGGAGAGGTGGGTGACCTCTTCTTTGAGGAGCGGAGGCTCATAGCATTTGAGACTGTTCGCATTTACCACATTGTGAATACCCAATTGTGGTGGAAATTTGAGGCGATAAGCATTGTCTCCAACTTTTTGTAGAACTATGTAAGGACCATAGTGGAGGGGTTTCAGCTTGTGATAACACTGGGACTAAAAGTGTTGGCACTCCATGTGAAGCAAGACCTTTTAACCAAGGGAAAAAGAGAGTGAATTCCTATACATGTCATGATGGGCCTTATAACGTTGTTGGGAAGCTTGTAAAGCCTCATAAACTTGAGCTTGTTTAGGATCCAAGGTTTGAAAAAAGGTCGAGGCATAGGTTTTCTCCTTTTTTTGTCGATGAGTACTAGAGGGTTGGCGGTGTAAAGGAAACTCATAGGGGGCAGAAGGTTGATACCCAGAGAAAGCTTCAAAAGGGGACAGGCCAATAGAAACATGAATTGGCCTATTATAACTATGTTGGATCAGACAATGTGGAGGGTGGCATCCCATTGTTTAGATTTGGTAAGATAAATGCAAGGGAATGGACCAGAGTATAGTTAATAACTTTGGTTTGTCCATCTATATGATGATGGAAAGAAGTGGAGTATTTGAAGTTAAACCCTAAGAGAGACTAGAGATTTTTCCAAACTGTACCGAGGAAACATGCAACACGATCAGAGATAAGGTTGGAGGGGAGACCAAAATGAGTCAGCACATGAGTGAAAAAGAGATCCACAGTTTGAGAAGTAATAGTAGTCTTAGTGCAAGGGAAAAAAATGGCTATTTTGGAGAAGCAACACACAACCACCCAAATGGCATGATGATGATGAGAGATCATGGGATAGCCGGTGATGAAGTCCACAAAGATAGATTCCTAGGGACATGAGGGAATAGGTAAGGGTTGATGCTAGGCATACTTGTGGTTGGCCGGCTTATGTTGAATACAGAGGGTACACGATCTGATAAATTGCTCAGTTTGGTGCTATAAATCATGCCAAAATAAGTGATGTTGAAGATCATGTTGACTAGTTTTGAATGTGCTGAAGTGCCCACCATAAGAGGAGGCATGTTCTTCCGGAATGGGAACAAGGATATCATCAATAGTAGGCATATATATCTTGTCAAGCTTATAAAACCAACCATCCTGAATGTGGTAGTCTAGGAAAGGGGTTAGGTTAATGGTAGTAGGTTGTTGCAAGACACTCCAGATGGTACTAAAGAAAGGCTCAGAGGCATACAAAGGATTCCAATCTTCATAAGCAACAAAACATACAAACAATATTTGAAGTATTTGAGGAGGGGGGCAACTAAGAAGACCAGCCATGCGATTGTTGGGCCCTTTATTATATTTGATAACCAAGTGGAACTGTGGTAGATAAGAAACCCACTTCAAGTGACGTTGTTCCTATAGCTTAGACTGAGAATTAATAAAAATAGAAGGATGATGATCACTATGAAGAATGGTCTATGTACCCAAGATATAGTGGCGCCATTATTTTAAGGCATGGACCAAGATATAGAATTCCTTACTGTAGGTACTATAATGTTGTTTGGCTTGAGCCAATGTCTCAAAATGATAAGCAATGGTCTATCCTCCTTATTTAAGAATTGCACTAATCACATGTTGAGAGACATCAATATCAATTTCAAAAGGTTACCGAAGATCGGGAAAATGAAGCACATGTTCTAAACAAATGGCATCTTTAAGGCACTAGAACTGATCCTGAGCCACCAGAGTCCAAAGAAAATTGGACTGATGGGCCAAATGATGAAGGGCCTTGGCTAGCTGAGAGAAGTGAGGAATGATTTTTTTGTAAAATTTGATGCCACTAAGAAAAATTTTAAGGGCCAACACACATTAATGAGTAGTTCATTGTGCTAGATCCTTAACTTTAGAAGCCTCAGGAAGGACACCTTCCTAATCAATGAAAAACTCCAAATAAGAGACATAAGTTTGGCCAAAAGAGGACTTGCATTCCTTGACCTGAAGGTGATAGGTACGCAACAATTGGAGTACGATGCACACATGTTGTAAGTGTTCCTCCCAAGTCTTATTGAGGATGAGAATGTCATCCAAATAGATGACCATGATGCATCCCAATGAAGGATGAAATATATCATTGATGAGCCTCTGGAATGTGGTAAGGGAGTTGGTGAGGCCAAATGGTATCACCATCCATTCATAGAGCCCAAATCTAGTTTTAAAAGATGTTGTCCAAGTGTTGGTAGTATCCATGCAGACTTGGTGATATCCCCCCATCAAATCCATATTTGTAAAATACTTTACCCGTTTGAGTTGATCAAGCAAGTCTTCGATACGAGGGAGGGGATAGAGAGTTTTTACAACAATATTGTTGAGAGCGCGATAATTGGTGACTAAACTCCCCTCACCACTCTCCTTTTTTGGAATAATGAAGGCAGGGGAGGTACAAGGAGAGAAGTTGGGTTGGATATGGTCGAAATTAATAATTTTTTGGAGTTGGAATTCAATTTACTCAGCCTCATGGGGAGAATAAAAGTATAAAGGGGTATTAGGAAGAGAAACACCAGGAGTGAGGTTGATATAATGCTCAATAGGCCGTTGAGGTGGAAGGCCTTACAAAGGGGAAAACACATCATAAAATTTAGAGATAACAACATAAAAATCAGGTGCAATGGACATGGGTGTATGATCTATCTTAATAGGGCACACAAAGCATAAGTAGAGATTTTTATTGAGACTTACTTGGTGGAAAATAGATTGACCAATGAGCAGAGGAGGAGATTTCATGGATGAAGAGGTAATAACATAAGTTTGACCATCTTGTTTGAGGTGATATTGATGGGTTGAAGCATGATAGATGGCATCACGTTATTCTTGGTATGGGACACCCAAAAGAAGATCTGGACAATTAAGCAGAGACACATCAAAAAGGACAGAATCACAGAAAGGTCCAATGGCAAAGGTGACAACACAACATTGTGTGACCATGAGACGAGGTATGTCCTTATGAACCCACCCTAATTGATAAGGAGAGGGATGAAGGGTGGTGGGAAGGTCAATCAGTTCATCAAATCTTGATCTATTAAATTATTTTGGCTACCATTATCAATAATGAGTGTAGAAAGAGACTGTTTGATTTGACAATTATGGGTGAAGAGAGGGGAAGTTGAGGTAGAATTAGAATCAATATCCATCAAAATAAAAGAGGTGTCTTCAGTAGTTTGATTTTATAAAGAGATTGGATCAAAAGGAGGGGGTGTTGAATATGAGGACTCGAGACTATTGACAAAAAGAGTTTTGGTTGTCGACGGATTATGTAGGACACGACAATCGATGGTGTTATGGAAATAAGACTTATGGAATGTGCACAATTTATCAAACTTAGGGGAAGAAGGATATTTTGGAGAGGAGGGTGCGGAGGACGAGTTACGATGAGACTGAGGGGATTTCAATCAAGGGGCTAGCTTACACTCAATTTCTAGAGCAAGGGAGAAAGAATTATCCATAGAACTATTGTCAAAAAGATCCACCTCCCTGCATAAAAAATTCAATAAACCATAATTAAACTTTACTATGAGTACCTATTTAGAGTCCTAAATATGATGTTGGATGTGGAACCTGGTGAATATTTCAATGTATTGCTACATGGACTGGCCTGAGAATTAATGAAACTGCAACCAATGAGCCAGAAGATTCTGACAGTAGTCAGGAGGATATAATCTACTACCGAGTGCTTGACATAGAGCTTCCCAAGTTCCAATAGGATGAGTAGAAGATGAGGCAGGTGCCTCCAAATCCACAATGACCTAGGTCCCAATGGGTAGAGTATCCCACCAAGCCTGGGAAATTCCTTCCATTTGTAAGCTATGAATCTTCTCCTCATCAGATATGTTGTAACGAGTGTTGAAGTATGTAGAGAGACTTCGAATCTAGGAATCTACAATGTCCCCATTGATCTGCCCAAAGAACGTAGGAAGTTGGAAGCGTGTATCCAGTTGCAAAGGAGTTGGAGTCTAACATCATAATCTAATAATATAGTGAAGAGCTAAAGCCAACTCTTAGATAGGGGAAGATTTGAGAGAAGAGGCGTCATCCTCTAAAGTGTCCCTCCTTGGATGGATGATCTTCATAAAATAATGTTTCTCCTATCGAGATCTGAAATATAGGCCACTGATCTGTAGAGAGGAGGAGGTAAAAAACCCTAACACACTTCTGGACTGAAAACTGAGTAGAGAGGAGGAAGGGGTTTCCCTAACGCACCTCTGAAAAACTTGATAGAAATGAGAGGAGGAGGAGGTTTCCCTAGTGAACCTCTGGAAATATACATGAGTTTAGAGGAGAAGGGTTTTTCCCTAGTGCACATATTAGGATAGAGAGAGGAGTGTGAAAAGAAACCCTAGCGCATCCCTTACCTCCAGAAAAAAATTCCAACCCTAGTGCATCCTAGGAAGGGATATGGGTTTGCCTGGATCTACCATTGAAATCTATGAATAGTGGAGCAGAAGCACCTTCGACCATTAATTTAATAGCATTTCATATGTAATACTGAAGAGAAATCCAAAGAACATTCATAGAGAAAGAAAACATAAACATAGAATATGCGTAAGAAAAATGATCCATTTGTCTTATTTAGTAGAATAGGCATCCTTATATAGGATAGGGTGAACATACATTGGTTTTGATCAAATGTGGACCAGTACTAACTAGCCAATATCTAGAAAAGGTCCCAAACCATAAAAACTATCTTAGTTGACTAGTTCTTGGTCCTTGGGACTTGTTCCCAACCTCCTAGGTAGATATGCACTCGATCTGGACTTTTTGGTGAAGTGTGTTTCATTTGGAAGGATGTGCACATATGCAGTAGAGCCACACTCGTCTACCTCGAGATGTGTGCTCTCCTCCTTGGAAAGTGCACCTTACATCCTGCCCAATTGTCCTTGAAAACAACATCTTATTGTCAAGTTGACAACAAAATATTATTTTTGAGTTGAGGATGCTAATTCAATAGGAAATTTAATTCTGCACATTGAGTGGATTAGTTCAACTATGAGTCTTCATTTCTTTTAGTGGGTGAATGTACGAGTCTTATGCATGTTTATCAAATGGATTGAATAGGTGCATGTACAAGTCTCCAAGTTCTAAGACCATATATGTTTATGAATCTTGCTACTATGTCAATTGGTCATTGTTGGTAATTGGGGACATTTAAAGCTCGAGACCAAAATATTTGTTTTCATTTTTATTGTTTTTTTTTAATGTTTGTGTCTATATATACACTATGCATATATATCTATTATACAATATATATATATATATATATATATATATATATGTTATTCACTTTTGATTCTTCATTAAATTTAGTAGGATTCATAAATTTTGAATGGATTTTAGTGTACTGTGTGAGATGATTTTGTGTGAGACGTTTTATGGATTACAACTAGTTTTAATTTAATTCTTTTGTTCATATTAGTTGTGCTGGGTGGATTTAAATCTAAGATTTAATTTTCTCAGGAGCTCATCTAGGTGGATATTAGTGGCCAACCACTTGTTCCATATTCCAACTCGCTCATGTGGACAATTTTTAGTTCACCACGTTTCTCTGTAATGGGGGAATTTCTTTGTAATTGTCGGTTATGCACTAATGGGGATATCCTGAATCTT
>JZKD02S1323989.1:0-11793 GCA_000966675.3 Picea glauca | reverse complement strand
TTTATCTAGGGCATCTGCATCTATTTGACCTTCAAATACGGGAATATCAAAATTAACCTGTACCTTGAAAGGTGAGGTGCCTCCAAAGTGGCCACTTGATGAAGATGTGCCTGATTCTATTGGGAGGCGTTGAAGGATGTGGGAAAAATTCTCCATCATTTCGTTCCTCTGTCACTTGAGAGCTTGCTCAAGCAACAGTCTGATAGGATCGTCTGCTCCATCGTTTTTATTTTCTTTCCCCATTGAGGGTTTCTTGGGTGTGCAAGAGCAATTGTCCTCAAGAGCGACAAGCTCGAGACCCAACTTGCTATACTCAGACCTTGTCGGGGACATGTACTGAAAATTATCAAGAGCAACCTGCTCTAATACCACTGATCCAGATTATTTTCGGCACGAAATGAGATCAGAGATATAATAAAGAAATGCATAGAGATATTGCAAGAGAGACAAAAATATAATAGAGATATAGCAGAAATAAAACAAGAATCATAGATATACAGTAATACATGATTTCTATTAACGAAATAAATGTACAGAGACTATAAAATACAGTGTGAAAGACTCGCTAGAATGGTGGTAGCTTATCTCCGAGAAGAGATGTGATGGATAATTGCATCCATGAGAATATGATTATTACAATGAGGCTCTAAGGGCCTTTTAAAAAAAAGTAAAATCCAAAATCCTAACCCCGGAAGATGAAAATCCAAAAGGTTTGTGGGCCTCGATGGGGGTAGTTGATACGTCAACTTCCCAGGGGTGTAACTTTTGCATACGATCTCCGTTTGGGGCACTCAATATCTCATTCGAAAGATCTATCTGAGAACTACAAATTTTGGGTGAGAAACATTAATATACAATCCATGTTGCTCTCCGTTTTCTCAAAGAACATTGTTTAGGGCCTCAAAATGGCCGCAGTAGTTAAAAACTGCTAAAAATAGTAAATTACCAAAATTGCCAGAAACATGTTTTGGGCCAGTTGGAGAAGGTGGGTGGCCACCGATATCCACCTGGATCACTCTCACTCTCTCATATATAATTGAGGTGAAGGAGGATCTTTAAGAATGCAATGGAGAGTGATGTAAATCTTGTTTCAAATGAAGCGTAACCAACATCTCTTTCTCTTCAAAGATAAGCTACCCCATTCCACTGGTTTTTGTTTTACAATGTTTCTCTATCTCATGCATTAATAGAAGTTGGGTTTCACCATATTTATGTGTTTTCTGCTATATTTTTTTTGTATCTCATTTTGTTCTTAACATATTTCAGATCACTATATTATTTTTGATATTGCATAAAATATTAATATTATAGCTTCTTTTTCCACCACAATAGTTGAGATGGATTAGATTGGTCCTTATCACTCTTTTGTTTCTTGGACCCATGTAGAATTCTACTAAAAATCCTCCTTGACAATCCACTTGCACTTTTGGCATTAGTAAAGGAGTGAGTACTCACCCTTTCCCTTCAGTAAAGACACAAGTGCACTCAGAATTACCAATATAGATATATATATATATATATATGTGTGTGTGTGTGTGTGTGTGTGTGTGTGTGTGTGTGTGTGTGTGAAAATTACATGCTCCTAAGTGCGTTTTGCAGGAAAACTAACTTTGTATCTCCCTAAAATCCATGGATAAATGTTCTCAACCATATTGAAATGGTATAAAAGGGACCCAAAGGAAGGAAACACGGGGGAATAAATGTTATTATGCTAGAGTAATCATTTAGCCAAAAGTAGCCATAGCCATTATATTCCCGAGGTTTTTATGACCTTCATTTCTATGGAAACCCATGTTTCTCGAAGTTCATTTCCCATTCATATCATAGCCTAAGATCCCTTGATATTCCTCATATTGGTAAGGAGAATACCATTGGAGGTGTTGTAGATCAGATGGATCCAAATGGTGGTTATAGATAGTACTAGTAGCAAAATCAGGTACATTTCTTTGTATTGTTGTTACTGATAATAAAATGAAGATCTCTCTGTTTTCTCTTCCTTAAATTCTAAGTTGTTTATATTGAAATTGATCTCATTTTTAGTATTTAGTTGATGCACTAATTTATATAATGAAATTAGTTTTAGTTATTTAATGTTCATTTTCATTTCCGTGAATAGTTTGAGGAAGGTCTTTTGTTTCTGTGTGTGCACATATGCAGTTTTGAACAAGAACAAGGATAGTTGGAGCGAGAAGAACTAAAAAGGATAGTCTCCAATCAATCAAATAAATTAGGTAAGACCCCCTATAACTAATTGGTAGTTATTGAAAGATCATCATAGAATATTTTTGGGAAAGATCAACATTGTTCTTTGAAACTTGCTATGTTATGGTTAGCCCTAGCTATAGAATTGTTTAGAATATACAACAAAATTGGCGAATCCACTAGGGATAATTCCCAGAGTTATTCTCAATAGGGTTTTATTTGTTGTTCTCTTGTCTTGGTTTAGTTTTCTCCATCAAATTTTCATTTTGTATTGTTTTCTGTCAGTCCAATAGGTCATTTTGTAGGAGTTTGTTTAGGGTATCTTGGGAATTTTATCCCATAAAAAAACACACTCTCTTCTTTTCTTTCGGTGACAAAGAAAACACTCACAAGTTTCCTTCAAGAAAGACACTCATGAGTACTCATTTGTTTCCTTCACAAAAGGAACAAATGCTTTATGAGTTTGTTTTTTTCTCATTTCTTTCCATGTCCCTGTTGCATGGTTTTAATATCTTTTATTTTCTTCATTCCAATGCCTATATGAATTAGATTTGCAGTTGAAAAATTGTGTGTTGAATATTGCATTTATCTTTCATCATCATCAAAAAATAAAAAAACATTCTAGGTGTTTTTCCTTTTCCTATTTTTTGTGTGTTTGAGGTTAGTATTTTCAGTTGCATTTTATTTCACTTGTTTGTTAAGTAGGTTCTGATTGTTACAATTATTTGCAACAAAAGAAAAAAATTGCATTAGGAAGTTTGCATATTGCATGATATTTTCATTTTGAATTGTTCTTTCTTTATGCTCGCTTGAAACTAAATACAATCAAGGATAAGTGTGAAGTTCTGTTTGTCAGTGTTCTTACAAGTTATTTCTGTTAGATTCTTAAAAACACCGTAAGTTGGATTTCCATTAACTTTGAGTAACTAACAACCATATAAAAGAAATGCTTAACTAAAATTAACTAGAATCTTTTCTTTCTAGAAACATCAATAGTAGTGTAGGATTTAGGGCCTTGGAATAAGTTTGGAGAGTAAATTATCCAAGACCATAAAACTTTAAAATAGAGTTTATTAAAGAGTGTGAAACATGATATTCACAAGGAGTTCTTAGTAGGGAAGCACATCTAACACATGTTTTAAGCATGAGGTTGCATTAGGTTTAAGTGGAGGTGATATCCCCTCCTCTTGCTTTAGTGTTTGTGGGATTACTACATGTATGGGGGTTTCCAAAGTGTCAAGTGCTTTGGGTGACAACTTGTTTTGGAAGATTTAGTCTTTCTTTTCCTGCCCATATGTGTGATCCCAACCCACAATTTTTCCCCTCGGTCGCAAATTGAAAATTGGTAACCTTAGTGGCCAGTATTAGGTTTTCACATGGGTGACTGTGAGTGGGAAGTGATCACAATACCTGAGGTAGATGTCTAATCGTTGTTTTGGATTCTTTGGAGGGTTCCCATATTTTCAAGGGTAATTTCACCTTAGGTGAACTTTGCAGGAAGGTTATTATCATTGTCTCTTATTCCTTTCTTGATTGATCTTGGGACTTAGTCAAACCATATCATTCTTTGAAAGGTGTTTCGATCAACTCTTCATTGTCTTAGAATCAGGTCTAACCAACTTGGGATGAGCCTTGGTGGAGTGCTTTGCTTGTTGATTCCACTTAGGAATTTTGTAGTTGTGTGCTTCCATGGTTTTCTATTTAGTTGACCTTAGGTTGTCTGTGTCTTGCTAGTTTCAAAATTTCGATCCAAAGTGGTTGACCAACCGCTCCGTCAGTGATTAAGGACCTATCATATTTCACCTGAAAGTGTGGAACCTCCTCCTCTAAGGAATATGTTGATGGGCCTAAATTCACTCGACAACAAGGGGTACTCCCTGGTACATGGTCCCAACTAGACTATGCACTATTTGAACTAGGAGTCCCATCCAGAATTTGGCTTGGCTGCAATTGATATTGTTTTTGGTTTTTTGTTTGGTTATGGTCCAATTTACCGATGAGGGTGGATGATGAGTGAATATGCAATGAAAATATGTAGATGAATACTATGTATTGAAAAAAAACTAATCCATTTTTATTCTACTCTAATCTATCTTAGCTAGGAGCATGCTAAAGTAAAAAACGAGTTGAAAATGAAAATAGAGTATGAACAAAATCCCACATAGATAGATGAATTAGAAGAACAAAATCGTAAAAAAGTGAGTGAAAAAATGTATAACGAGAAAAATGTAAATTATACCAATACATCCATTAACAACTTAGCAATGTCAAGACTTAAAGATATTTGAAGAAACACTTAAAACTTTAGAATAACATAGAGTGCATAAGAGTTAATCTATAAGAAAACAATAATTCTTATTCATCTATAAGAGTTAATCTATAAGCACATATGTATCCAAAGACAAGTATTACTTATTCATAAAACTAGCCCCGAGGGCTTCCCAATATTAGCAGTTTCAACATTAATGCATAAACACTATAAGAAAGACTCTCCAATTTTAGTTGACATTGCGTTCCTCAAATATTTTAGAAATAGACAATGTTTGAAGAGCAACGATCCCCAACAAACTGAGCATATTCTCTTTCTTATACAATTCTTAGTAACCGTTGGATTAATATTTTCATGCACGTTGTCAACCAACTCTTTTGTCACAATATTCTTCCTGAGATCGTCTAGCCTTGGTAGTCGGCTTCTCTTGATCAATTCCTACACTTTTTTTCATATCCTTGAGCATATTGTCATTGATTTGGTAACCTCCTTATCATCTCTATGCCCTACCCGATAACAATGTTCAAGCACATACATGTCCATTTTTTTGTCTTCTTTTGATGGTCGATATAATTCTGGAGGTGCATCAGGATTTTTCAGCGATCTATCTGTCGATTTTGTCAATGCCTTCTCATACAATTTTGTATTGTGTCACTTTTGTTTGTATTTGATTATTCTTCTATATGATTATAGTGGCTTATTATTGAAAGAGGTGTAGGCGAGGATACATTTATATGATGGCTTCTTCTAATTCTCTCTTGACCTTCTCGACACTAACTATGAAACTTTGAAGGCTGTGTTCATCAATTCTGACTTGCTAGAGTCTTTTCTCCAGTTCTCTAATTATTTCCTCTTTCTCCTCATTTTGTTGGCATAGTCTTCGAATGTTATCCATCTTAGAATTCATGAATGTTGAGCCATTCATAGACGTTTCTATGGTGTTTCCCATCACATCTCTTGTCACAGGAATGTTTCTGACAACTTATATAGGAATCCCTTTCATTGTTGGAACTTTCTTCACTTGATCTTGAACAATCCTACCAATTTTATTGTCATCGGTGAAGCTTCTTAAGTTAAGCACTTCACTTAGCTGGAATGGTGTCCAGAGTCCCATTCCTAAACCACTTCTTGTTATATCTATGTCTTCACCTACGATCGATGTCTCCAGGATGTTTGTTTCCATTGGCTGGGTTTCCCCTCTTCTTTCTTTCACTTCAACCACTTTTTCAGCTACCTCTTTTGATGCTTTTTATATTTGTTTTGATGTCTCTCTTGCTTATTCTTCCTTGGTTGCTTGCTCATTTTGTTTAATATCTCATTATTTTGTAGCTTTTACCTCTGTCTCAACTTTTTATTTGGCCTTTTTCTGCATCGATCTTCTGCTTCTTTTTTACTGCATCATTCTTCATTTTTAGGAATTTCTCCTTATCCTTCATTTTATTACTATTCGTTACTTCCTATACCTCTTTCATTGACCATGAGTGTGTTAAGGTGGAGGTGTGGGGTGATTTATCAACTTCCTCTTCCTCTTCCTGCTTCTTGGCTTATTCTCTATCCTTTTCTTCATATGTGATCCTCCCTCTTGGCTGGCCACACCTGTTGAAGATGATTTCATCATAAGTCTAGGAATTATGGTGCATTTCTTCTTCCTCTCAGATGTCTGTGGTATATTTCTAGGGTAGACCAATCTTATTGAAGTGGTCTCTCATAGTATTCTTGGGGTCATGTCTTATGTATCACTCTTCTCTAAAATGATAATATAGAAATATATTTACCTCTTCTTGAGCTTGATTGGTGTTCTCAAAGAAGTAATTGCCAACATACCATGGAAATGGTGGCTATATTTCTTTTTTCAACTATTGGCATAGGGGAAAACCCAGGGTTCAACGATTCAACAAAGCACCAACAAAATCCTAACTACCAACCCTTTTGGCAACACCTGCAAGGTAGATTGAGTCTCGCCCTAGGTAGAGGCAGGGGGGTTACAGGACTCAAGTGTCTGTAACCAAGCTGGGACACAGATATGTGATTATAACACTTCATAGAGTACTTAGGAACAACACACATTAATTCATTATCTTTATTCACATCGCAGATCAAACCCTAAGTACAGATTGATGCAGTAACAATGACAAAACATACATCGCACTTAGCATCAAAAGTTAGATCTAACACATTCAACATAGAAAAATCACTAAGAATTGATAGATGTATCTATCATTCATAATAATCAATGCACTAATCAGATCTATAACACAAAGCAAACCATCAACACATGATATACATTGTTCACCCCAGTGTGGGGCTACGTCCACCAACTGCTTCTTGTTCTTTATTAGGCTTCAATCTCTTACATTCATCTTCTTCTATGTACTAAGCCACAGAGCCAAGCTTCGCACCAGACAGGTGATATGTAAACTGCGCACCAGATCTGCCTTTCCAAAATCAAGTCAAGGCACAAAGCCAACTCCTCTATGGGGCATACAGCCTTACAGACATTGTCTATTGCACAAATAAACTCAAAACTACTTGCCTCTTACACTTAGCTAGATACTAATTCTTTCACTTAGCTACATACTACTTACTTAGCTACTTCTACCTTATAATATTTTCTTATTTATAATTTTAAATTCCTTACAAAAAGGCCTAATCATGGGTAACCCCATGGGATGACATCCCATAACCCATTACAAAACCCTAATGAGCCCCATGCTAGATCAAAAAAGCCCACAAAACAAGTGATATCCACGATATTAGCTCTGCCTAGGCACTCCATCTTCGACTAGCCTGTCAATGTCCAAGTGGTCAATCCTGATCAATGTTTCCTCAAAACTTGGTTGAGGACCAAAAAGCCCCCCAAACTCACCTGTGACTCATCCTAGCTCACTTAGATCTGGGCAGTGTTTCTTCGAAGGCCTCGATCTTAGCTCGAGCTACCTCAACTTGCTGCTTCGCCTGAGCCTCCTACTCAACAAAATCCTGGATCAATTTATCTATAAAAGGCCCTTATAGGCATTGTTCCACTGTCGCAACCACTTGGTCTAGATGTGAACCTTGTCCTTCGATCTCTTCAAACACTGTGCAAGCTTCCTCCTGCACCGGTTGTAGCCTTTGTGTGACCTCCATGACTCTGCCCTGGATGGAAGTAATCTGTTGTTGGGTTGCACATTGTTCTTGTGATCTCTTCATTCTCTCGACCACAGTGAGTGAATTCATCTACGCTTGAACTATCAGTGCCTACTGCTACGGCTCTTGTAGCTGTGCTTCCAACTTCCTAAGATCTGGTTCTTTCGTGAGTCATTCATATGTCTACACACTTTTGTCTCTTAGCTTCTTGCATTGTGAGGTAAGGACTCTGATCCTTTCCACTGTGCTCTTAGTAGCTTCCTCCCTCTGGTCGCGTACTTCATGCAGAGTGCTTGGTACTACTTGGATCTCCAACTCCATTACCCTTGCTTGAAGTTGTTGGATGGCCTTAGTGAGCTTCATCACTTGAGCCTCAACTTCCTCATGTTCCTCCTCTACCATGCATGACATAGAGAGAAGTTATCTACCCACCACTTCTCTGACTGCAGTCTTCACTGTGAGCAGTTGGTCCTTCTCCCTTTGTATCTTTTCTTTGTATTCCGTGAGAATCACCCAAAACTCATCTCTCTTGTTCTCATAAGTGGTTGCACAGTACCAGGAAACTTGTAGTTTCTCCAAGATATCCTCTCTTTATTTCTTCAGGGGTTATATAGTTTGTTCCTTCTCTTCTTGGACTTGCTAAAGTCGAGCCTCTATTGCATCTTCCAATACTCAAAGTTGGGTTGGTTTATCCCCCAACTCTGTAGTCTCTGATGAGGAAGGCACATTAGAGACTGCGCGGACTGAATGGATAACTTCTTGTACTTCTCTCAGATCCCTTTCTATCCTGCCATATAGTTCATCCTGCTTTGCTCCATATCTCTGCAGAATATCCTCAGAATCATCCTCCATCACTCCGAGCAATACACTTATATCATCTTCTGTGAGGGTGGCCTCCATCTGGGGTTTACTGGCACAGGTCTTCTTTCTTTCTGAGGGTTTCTTTGGAGAACCCTTCCTCTTCTTTGATGTTTCTTCCTTGGTAAGGGGGTCCTTTGGTGGTGTATCTTAACCTTCACCTTTCTTTTCTCCTTCTTCCCCTCCTCCTTCTTTATTTATTTCATCTCTTCCTCCTCCTGCGGGTGAACTAGATCCATTTTCCTTTGAGGTGTTGTCCTCCTCATCAATTTCTATGTTTTGGACTTCATCCTTTTGCTTATTCTTCTTCATGTTAATCTGTCCGACATGCTCAACCCGGGTGGCCAAGGGGCTTCCTATAATGTCAGAGTCAGAGATTTCTACATCATCAACTAGTACAAGGAAATCTATCGTCCATTCCTTGGTGATCTCCTCCATATATTCATCAGTCATCTTATAATAGGACTGTAATTTCTCATTGCTCTCATCCCTGTGCGCAATGATATAAATGAAATTCCAATCTGCGTGGAACTTAGCTAATGGTCTGTACTAGTGCAATGTTCATGGAGTCATGAGTGGAAAAGACTCAATATCAACCTTCAGCTGTTGATAGTAGTCATGGAATACTACATTCGACAACCACTTCTTTGATAGGTCATTCATGTACCATAGAGTGGAGAAATTTGTGGCTATTAATGGCTCCAAAGGTTCAATCTACAGGAAGGTAACTCCTTCTGGAATTTTCCAAATGACAAATGCAATCAACACAAGCAACCAGTTGAAATGGAACTCGTATCATTGATCTTGTGCTTCGCAATAGTATTTCTCGATATTGTTGACGAGGTATCTTGCCCAATTCATTTGCATCCCTTCCACACATTTCCCTGTGAGGTCCACCATGAACCCAATGACCTACGTGGGGAGATTATTTCTGACGATCTATCCAACTATGAGCTGACAATCTAGGCACACTACACCGTCCTAGATGGAGGATACATTGTAGCCTTGCTTTCCATTCTCAACTTTGTCGTATACCTCCTTTATTCATTATGCTAGGGAGCAATTTGAGGTCTTCCCTGGGTAGAAATGCTGAGGGTCGGGTCCCTGCATGCTTGGTCCTGTGATCAGGTGGATCAGTGTCAAATCCACAGTAATGATCCTATAAAGCCACATGTATCTTCCATGATAGAATGAGAAGAGGAGTTTAACTTAAGCATTGACCTCTTGATGTCGGACAAAGTGAGGGATATTCATGACATTCAATATCGTGGATTGCGTGAGTTCCTTAATCCATGGCTATGAGACTATGTGAGGCTTCTTCCCAATCATCTTCATCAAATATCTGTGAGGTATGAGCATCGCATAGTTCTTTCTTTTGCCGAGATTGAAATCGTTATTCTTCAATGATGGGATCTGTCCCAATTGGCTTCCTTCTACATGTATCCACTTCGATATGTACATGGTGATCAATGTATACTCGAATTCGTGTGGAATGTTGTCGCGGTTAACCGCACCAACCAAAGGAAGGATGTAATCAGGAAAGATCAATGGGATCTACTTTGCATTAGCCAGATCATCATGATGCTTACTTCACTTCTCATTCACAAGGTTCACACAGCCCGAGCAACGTCCAATTGAGGGGGAATCCTGCAGTCCCCTGGTTGACAATTCCTGCATTCCTTAAAA
Organism: Picea glauca; assembly: GCA_000966675.3. NCBI lineage: Eukaryota > Viridiplantae > Streptophyta > Pinopsida > Pinales > Pinaceae > Picea > Picea glauca. Next base: position 1,652 of record JZKD02S1323989.1, on the reverse strand, counting down.
CATATCTTTGTCAGCCATAAACTTCTTCAACACTTCTTCAACATATTTCTCTAGCTCGGTGTGCTTGACCGACATTCTCACTGTGAACAAATAGGTCAGGGTAGGATAATGAAAAGTGGGGTAAACAACAGATGGTGAGGTATGATAGAACAGACTGACACACACAAACACTTTGTTTCTTGTCTCAAATAATCACAGGTAGCAAACAATGGTCTCAGCGCAGCGTCCGACGGGTTAAATAAGAAAGCATCATAACGGATTCCTCCAACGGGTATGAATGCTTCCATTATTGTGAATCTGTCCATTATGGCATGGTCTCAACGTCCCAAACATGGTCTAGTCACCCAAAAATATGTTTTCTAACCGTTCGAAGCGTCATTCTAATAGTTGGGGAACCTCTAACCATCATGTAGATTTTCCAAAGAAAAGTCCTATTCTACATGGTTCTGTTGTTCTAACGAGGTTCAGATACTGCAAGTATGCCTCCTACAAAGTCTTCTCTGTAACTTCCTATAACTTTTCTAATTTGGATTTCTTTTTACTGAGCTTCCTTGCTTTATTTCCTGTGATCTGAGTCTCTAGGTTCCTCTTTCCATTCTTATTCTTATCTTCTCTTAGCGTAGTAGCTTCACGTTGTTGATGTGCTCTCATAGGGTTCAAAGGTAATACATCTTCTCTTATTAACTTCAGGGTGGGCATTCCTCTCTCTTTCATGGATAGGTGCTTCAAATCTTCTTACGTTCTTTCAGTTTCGACAGCAAATTCTCTTGCGTTCTGCTGCCTCGAATCAACTTCTCGTTCTTCTATCAATCAATCTATATTTATAGCTATGAAATCCCTTAGTTCTTGATTTTTATTTTCTGTAGATTCTTCCTCTTCTTTCCTTCTGATCTGATCCCTATCGATCCAAATCATTCCTAACAAAAGTGGAAAAGGGGCATTGTTCTCAACAAACCTAATAACTTAGAATTCCTCTTCTGTTGATGTTCCATGGATGATAACATGTAAATTAGTAACTCTTTCACATAGGGTTATCATATTTCCTTTGAATAGACCTATCCTTCCCAATGAAGGTACTATAGTAGGTTTTCCCAAAATTTCCCAAGTGCTTTCTGTCATAATATTGACTGGTGTCTCTTCATCCAAGACACAGTTAATGTCAAAGTCTCCTATTCTTGTACTTATGCATTGTTTTTCCTTCAAGATCTCTGATAAAATAATATCTTTGTGATCATCCATTACTTCTTTTAACCGTTCTAGCATAGTTTGGGCTTTCTCTTTATGATTCTCTAATATGCTCTTATTTTATTGTCTCATGTTCATTTGTTCAACTTTAGCAATCATTGTTGGACAATCTTCAACTTCATGACCAACTATTTTACAATAGAGACAAATAAGACATGCACCAGGGCATTCCTTAGCAAGATGTCTCGGTATTCTACAGTTATGACATAGTGTCAATCCTCTTTTTCTCTTATACGTTCCCCAACTTCTCTGGTACTATGCACTAGGATCACAGTGTTGGACCTGCAATCTGCAAAAATTCTTTCTATGCATAGGAATAACATATCTTTCTCTATTTTTATCAAATTCGTTTAGATCAACTCTTTCTTCTAACTGTACCCTAGCTTTCAGACTAGTACAAAATCTAT
>JZKD02S1323988.1:163401-186091 GCA_000966675.3 Picea glauca | reverse complement strand
CCTCAAGACCATTTTGGAGGAGAAGTAATTGGTGTTGTGTGATATTCTTGTTGTGGATTGTTTCCAATATTTGTATTGTCATCTTTGTTGTTGTAAGGCTATATTGTCCATGTGTAGATTCTTCTTCTTTGAGTTAATGGCTTTGTATTTTAATTGCTTGTCTGATATTATTGTTCTAAGTTGGTAAACATAGGGTTATGAATGACTTCTTGTTTCAGATTAATTTGTTTACGTGTATCATTCATCATTTATGAGTTTATGATTTTCTCTAACAATTGTCTGTTTTGGAAGTGCAAGAATGAGTTTATGATTTACTTTCTATTTCCTTCATTAGTTTTCGCCATTTTGCATCATACATGCATCTTACTAGCATCATTTTAAATAATTGTTATATCATGTTAGTGTCATGTTTCTAGCATTATTATTCATTTTCCCATCGTGTTAACATCACATATGTGTCATTATTATTCATTTTTATGTCATATTAGTGTCATATTACATCGCACTTGTGTCATGTTAATGTCAAATTTGTGTCATTATTATTCTTTTTGTGTCATGTTAACATCATTTTAGCATTGTAGTAAATATATTTCGTGTCAAAATAATATCAAAATTGCATCATTTTAGCATCAAAGTTGTGTTGTAATTACTATTAATGATTTATTATATTATTATCATTCTCGTTATTAATAATTTATTTATTATTTTAACAATATTTAAATACTGACGAGATTGATGATTAAAATAGGCCTATTTTACAACATAATAATCATGAGAGCCAAAATCATCTATATATAAACACAAAATCATGTATAGAATATAACATGAACATATATATACACAAATGAATTTGACATCAAAAGTTGATTGATCAAAGATGATCGAGTTGTCTGTAAATAAGTGCTTCACTGTGACCTAAGGAAATGTCAACTTTGAATACAACATAGCATGAAAAAAATTCTACATATATAAGGAAATGGAATGGATTTGACATCAAAGGTTGATTGAAATGTTTGCAATTCCCTCCTTATCTTCTGAACCCTCCTCCTCATCACTCTATAAAATATAATAAAAGAACATGAGTTCAATAAAAAAATGCTAACGATGTAAATTCATGCTAGCTCAATCAGTTAAGGTGCGGGTTTCGTTTTCTAGGCGACCAGAGTTCAATACCCTTACGACGAGTTTAGTTGGGAGGAGACACCCAAAAATCCAGCCATGTTAAGGGTTGGTGTAGCCTAGGGCGGGTGCGATCCCTGGGTGATTTTGACGGCTTAGATGCCCTTGAGTTGTGGTTTCTTAGCTTATGGTTAAAATTGTTGGCCCCATAGGTTATGTGCACATTTCTAACAAAAAAAAAGAGCCAACAATTAGAGATGTAATAAAAAACATATAAGTTAAAAAGTTGCAATACCCTCAGATTCCTCTAAATGACTCTCATCATCACCAATCACATCTATTCATCATCATCTCTATGCCTTGTCCTTAGACATTAATATGAACATCATAGAACAAAAAAGTACCATGAAAAATGTAGTATATATTGGATTCAATTACACAAAAAGTTCATCGAAAAATGCAAGATAAATCCTACCATGTGTAACATGTTAGATAGACCTTTTTTTGTTATACTATTTAATAATGCTCTCATTTTTTTTAATCAATATTTTCTGCAACATAAAATAGAATATAATAACTAACAATTAGAGTTATAAATGCAACTCTTCATAAAATAAATAGATATTTTCAATATTATGCAACAAATTATTATAAAGTTTGAAATTATAATTCACTTTGGGATTTGTTTTGTAGATATCATCAATGTGTATATCTTTACCTTTTCTTCTATTACCATCCCCATCTCTTTCCTTGTGTATAAAGTCATCCTTTGATAATCCCTCTCCATTGGAATCCATATAACCTATAGACCTATTACAACAATATGCTATTGTCGCAAGTGCATAAAATTTATGGAATAAAATATATACACAATTTGACATGAATATTGAAAATATACATGCATAACATCAACATATGCATAGGTGCTTCATTCAATGAAAGGTAACATAATTCACCAAATTCAACCAAAATCAACTTGTAACGCCCCCACCATTACGACAACAAAAGCAATGTACAACAAGTACATTTTTTTTTTTGTGGTAGGAAAAATACATCACAATTTAATAACTACAACATTGACACATCGCCCAAGTTATTAATGAAACAACATTGACGCAATAACAATCAACTTAATCATGCCGCAAGGGAAATCTTCACCTTTATCATTCATACATCATGTTTAAATCACGGTGCACACAATGTCAAATTCTAAGAATCCTTCATCAACATAAAAATTTTGCCACGCGCGAGAGTAAGCAAACTCTAGAACAGTCCCAAGTACACTTAATTAATGGCGCGAGAGAGCTAGTTACTAATTCAGTCATAAATCAACATAGCTTCATGATGCAAGATTAATCTACTTTTTCTCCAGGTGCAAGAGAATATAATTTAAACAATCCAATCAATGACATCGTTATTTAAGGGCGCAAATGTAACCAACTTTATTTTCCAAATGCGCACGTGATCTAATACAAAATCAAACATAATTCAACATCAATGAATGTGTGCATTCAATCTTAATCACTTAATTAAACGTACATCATCATTATTTAAGGCACACAATTTATCTAATTATCTAAATTATTACACGTCAACATTTATTCCATACACAATGAACCTAAACACTTAATTAATCATGCCTCCACAATTATTCCGGGGCACACGTGTAATCAAAACACTTAGGGACTCTAACTAAGGATTCAAGTTACTCAAGTAACCAGTAAAGGAGCTGTAAGAAGGGCATCCAAGTCTACCACATGTAAGAAAGATACAACTTCGTAGATTAACCTATAAAGACTTTTATGCCAGGAACTGACCTCTTCAACCGATGGATTTATAAGGCTTCACTAAGTACAATCCTTTAAGGCTCTAAGAAATCAATTGAGGAATTAGGTAAAAGCAATTCTAGAGTCACCTACCCATCTAATTTCAAGGTAACCGAGGAAACCAAACATAAGGACCACTACACCAAGCAATCAAAAGCTTCACATCCAAGCAAAGGAACTAGAGAAAAATACAAGTCACAATAATTCACTAAACAATAAATGAAATCTACAACACCCACATAGACTAATCAACTAGCCATCCTACACTCACATTCGTTAATTAATGAGGGTTTATTGTATTGAGATAAGAGTGTCTAGAATGCATATTTGAGTTGCATGAGAGATGCACGAAAACTTGTATAGGTTGGGTATAGTTTGTAAATTATGTAAGTTGAAAATGTCTTTATTAGTTGACACTTGATCAACTTAATACCTATATTGTCAATGCACAAGTGATATTCCTTTGCATTATTGAATGATCTTTATTGAAAAATATTTGTTTCTCATCCACGCATGATTGATGGGGGTGACATAGTTACTATATGGCTAAAGTCTATAGGTTTTAATAAATATAAAATGCACACATGTGCTTACATACAATTACAATTAGTTATCTTCTAGAATATGCCTCTCAAGTACAAAAAATGAGAGGCATATTCTACAACTTCTTTTAACTTGAAAGTCAGTGATAGGTTTCTCATGTTAGTGCCTCTCCGATGGAGTCCCACGTATTGAATCTCTGAAATTCCAACCGAATAGGTGAAGAGAAAATCGTGGGTTGAAGGTAAGTAATAAAACGACCCTTTGCAAATCATCTGGAATGGTTCACCATTACGAACAGTTACAGTGGGAATCTTCTGATTTCATTCCCCACTCGTGCCATAAACAAAAGTCAATGAGGGGTCTGGTGTTTTCTTCCGATTTCTTTGGGTATTACTCCAATTTCTTGGGCGTTTTGCTTGAATTTCGTGGGCATATCCTTCAAAATTCGTGGGAGTTATTTCATGGGCGTTCTGGTGCAAATTTCACTTCATATCCAAACTAGAACGTTTCCCTCTGATTTCGTGGGAGATTAATTCGAGGATGAGTTGAAAACGGAGATGCAATAGTTCGTTTTTGACATACAATTCCTCAGAAAGGAAAACTACAGGGAAACGCAGGGGTAAGGGAAGGGGTATCCCAAGTTCTGAATCTCTTTTTGAGAGAGCTCAAGAAGTAGAAGAAAAAAACAACGCAGGAATGGCCAACACCACGCAGAGACAAACGCAGACTTCCGGTAAATAGTGGCGCAAAGATTTGAATTCAAGCCATTAGCTGGGCGAGATCCAGAAGGCACAGAGGAACAAATCGCTGAGCTTTAATGGGCGGTTTCACGGCGCCTAAAGCAGCGAGGTCGCTGGGAATCCCAACGCAACTCTTGCTGAGTAAGGAAAGGGAAAACAATGGGGGGAGGCCAGGAAAACCCTTATCATCCAAAACGCAGGACGATACTAGAGAATTCGCCAGGGTTTAGAATTTACTCAAAAAGTTTTTAAAACAACTCACGACCTCTTCATTATCAGATAACAAGAATAAGTTCACACACATCAAGTGTTCGAAACCATTACAATTCCATCCACGATAAAACCACATAAAATTATTTTAACCAATTTACCAATGCAAAACTTTACTCATGCGTACAGTAACTGAAGTTAGAGAATAGTAACTGAAGTTAGAGAATCTGAAGTGGCTATCCCGCGCTTGGGCTCCATTGTCTAACTCCTCTAACCGTTGAGACCTCACTGGTACCCACCAACCAACTCTATGGGTACTCTTCTCTCCCTAGCCCCATCATAATTCCCCTCTACCATTTCTTTTATAGAGTTCTCTAAGTGACTATTTGCCAAAATGCACATTTAATTCTTTTTATTAATTTTTTATTAGGAATATCCTTCCCCATACACTTATCACCCAATCCCTTAGTTGCATCAGAAATTCATTTAATTAATTAAATTAATTTGCCAAATTCCCTCACCCACCTAAAAACATTCCTAAAAACGTTCATCGATGTCCCTTTATTCCCTCACATTCCTCGATGTTCCACATTCCTTTTGTATTTAAGTTTCCCCTTTTTGTTCTAAGTTCTAAATTAACAAGTTTTGCACATAGCCAACAATTAAATTTTTTTGGATAAATTCTTTCTCTTTTAAATTTTAAATTTGATTTTTCTTCATCCTCCCCCTTTATCGATTGATTAATTAGTTTTAGTCCTTATACCCCCAATTAGACCTATGCTCTAACTTCAATTAGGCTTAACAAAATTGTTTTTAAGGGAAATTTCATAATTATTAAAATTTACTCATACAACATTTATTTTAAGGATGACCAAGTCAAAATGAGATATTGTTTTCCAGGTAGGTTCATTGACTCATCAGTGTTAAAACCACGACGTGCCCTTCAAGACGCACTATGTGGTCCAAGGGTGACACTCACCTTTTGATTGATTTTGGTAGACGTCTAACCCTTGGAGTCAATACTCCATTAGGTGACCTTGTGGGAGACTAAGGGCCTCTAAGGAATAAGGACCCTACCTTATTGCGCGCCCCTTAGAATTTTCATGAACCACTGTCTCAGTCTTCCCTCACGACACCGTGGATCTCTCGAACTAGGTAATCGTTAACCTACAGTTCGAGCCATGGCGAGAGTGCAAGTAGGGTGTGGCAGGGTTGCTGCCACACCTCTCCCTCAATATCTCTGGTTGTCGTGCATGACCCCTTTACTCCAAATGTGAGTTTGATTAACAAGCAATTGTTAGTCTGCATCCATCAATGAAACATGTCAACGATCCATAAACAACATCATAATACACCAATCATATGTCACATATGAAATAACAAAAATACTCAAACCATATACAGTCCACTCCTTGACTCGATCCAGAGTCCAAGGAGGTCCATCGATGCCATTGACATCCTCAATATGTCAAGAGTCCTGCACACCCAGGAGAACCCAATCAATAACATCGGTCGAAACATATATAATCAAATAACCTATCATTATATCCACAACATCATCATAATCCATAAGCGAAACAAACAATCATATAATGAATCGGATCACTTGCACACAAGTGTCCTCAAAGAATAAGTCCAATCACGTGTGCACAAAAGCAAGATGTTACACAACCAGAATCATTCAAACTTAATTAGTGTAAATATTTGAGTTGATGTGATTGCATCCTTCTTCAATCTGATAGTAACATTGTTTATGGTTTTGGTATCATGTCTTCTTTGTCCATTCCTACCTATGTTTTTTACCCATTATGTGAGTTATTGCATACTTATTGCAGTGGCATATCCCTATGTGGGAATTTGTTACATTAATAAATATTGCATAGAAATTAATAAGCCAAGTGAGCTACTATTGCATCAATGGTCATGATTATCCAAGCTAAATACCATTGGATTATTGTGTCTATGATGGAATTCACTAAGTTAAGTTTGATGCCTATAATGGATTCTTATTTAACCACTAATCTATAAGATATTTTTGTTTTTGTTAAGAGGTTCTTATGCCACCAATAAAAGAAAAGAATGTACAAGAAAAACAAAAAAAAATATAACATCAAAAGGAATACATATAATACTATAATATTTCACAGTACATCTTCTAGCAGAATAATTAGTGAAGAATAATATAGAGCCACTTCAAAATGTAGCCAAAGAGAGGTTAGTAGGGCTAGGAGAACAAGCTGCATTGAGTCTCCTTAGAAATATTATGCATTCCACTATTAGAAATTTCACTACATTTATTATTTAGAAGGCATAAATTGAATTTGTAGCACCAAATTTTCATTTTCCAATCTATCCAATCCATAGCTCCATGGCGGGATTGCATCTTACAATGCAAGGTTGTGGCAACGGGTTTCCTATTAGTCGTAGTGTTAGTGGAGGTTTGGTCATATGTTCAACTTCCTAATTTGTCAGGGATGATACAAAGTCTAAAAAGGGTGTTTATTATGCATATTAGTTGGTAGGCATAACAATCTCATTGATAATTAGCCAAGATAATAAATTTAAAATATACATTGAAGCACAAGAATCTACTAAATAGTGTAGATTGGAGAGTGGTAGTGGTAACCAAGGTAACAAGCACTGGATTACCAATAGTGATTATTCAAGCTAGATATTATTGGATTTTTGTCTATATTAGTTTATAGGAACATTAATATTGCATGAGACCTTTGTCCACTTGTTTCTTGATCTCTTCCCAAGTTATCACATGAGTTTATGAAAGTGGTGTACAAAAAATCTAGGTGATTGATACTATGGTGAAGCAAGAAATTTAGGCCACCATCCTCGCGGCGCACAACTTTCCTTAAATTTTCATTAATGCATGATAGATGCAATTCCAGATTGAAATAAAGTTGGATACTTTACTGTGATAAAAAATCTAACATAAATGTGCAGTTATGGCCCAAAATCCATTCACATATATAGTGGAATATTATAGAATTAATTCACCTTCACAATGCTCAAAATATCATGTGGTGCATAACAATTTCCCTTGATGAGTGAGAATGAAAATAAACAATGAAATGAGTGAGGGGAATATAGAGTATTCTTCATGCTATTAGACACCTAGCTAATGTGTATTTATATTAGTATTTGTCATGGGGATTTCCCAAGTGGTGTCATAATACCAACCATCTCCAATAGCACTAGGCTGACTTGGAGGTCAATGATCCATGTGTGGGGTGACTTTTAAAACTAATGTGGTCCCCTTTCCATTACAAAAAATTTCATTAATTATGCTAAACTCTTTAGGTGATGGGCCATAAGTATTCATGATTCCTTGGCCTTACCCTTTTATTAACTTTACCATTGGAAATCAATCTCAAAGTAGTTCCTTGTCCATTGGGTTATAAATTTGTAAGACAAACAAAATTAATGTCTACAAAGTGGACTTAGGGAAATCCAATAATTTTAAAATAAAAAATTAATCTACTATATACAACACTAATCCTTGGCCAAAATTTCAGGAGAGGGAGATTAGCAAATGAAGATAAAATGAATAGGTGGGGCAGGGAGAGGGAGAAGAAAAAAAAAGAGGAGTGGGGAAGAAAAATAGAATAATAAGAGGAGAAGAAAAGAAAATGAGGAGGGGAGGAAAAAAAGAGGGAGAGGTAGGAGGGGATGAGGGATGAGATAAGGAGGAAAAAGAAATGGGGGTGAAGGAGAGGGAAAATAAGAGTAGTGGGGGAAGAAAAAGAGGAAGAGAGAGAGAGGAGTTGGGAATGAAAAGAGGAGTGTAAGAGGAATAGGGTAATAAGAGGAGGGACATATATTGGAAAAAGCGGAGGAGGGAGAGGGAGAAGAAAAAGAGGAGGGGGGAAGAAAAACAGGAAGAGGAAGGAGGGGGATGAAGGATAAGAGAAAAAGGAAAATAAAGAGGGGGAGAAGGGAAAAGGAGAAGAATAAGGAGAAGAATAAGAAGAAGAGGACGGGGAAGAAAAAGAGGAAAAGGGGTAGGAGGGGAGAATAAAATGAGGAGAGGAAGAGTAAGAGAGGAAGAGGGAGAGGGAGAGGGAGAGGGAGAGAGGACCCTAAACCTTTTTATTTAGTTATTTTTGTAAATCCCATATCCCATTAAAAACACAAATCCCATCTCCTAAATCTAAATATCATCTCCCATCTCCAAAACACAAATCCCATTTATTTTAAACCTACTAATTTAAAAAAAAATTGGGGGTTGGGGGAGGTGGGAAAATGGGGAAACGAAAAAACACTTACCTTTGATCTCGCGATGCTTCACAATTATACTCAGCCTAATCTTGTTGGGTTCCCCCACAAATCCCTTTTATCTCCAAGAATATCTACCCCAAACCCTCATGTGAAAATGAAATCAGAAGGACTCTCTTTCTTCATCTTATATTAAAAATGTACAATTAGAGTGATGACAAAATTATTTTTCAACGTCTATTTTTTTTTTCAATTTTTGCATCATTTTGCATCGTGCATGTGTCAATTGTCATGATGAAATGGAGCACACATTGTGTAAGCATTGATCCTACTTCTCATTAGTGTCATTATTTTTCATGTTAAGAAAAGGTTAACAACATACCAATGTCACATTAGTCAATTCCAATATGAATTCCAACATCATTCTATTGTCATGGAGCATCATCCTAGTGACATGGAGCATCATTATAACATCATGTAGCCTAATGTAAAAGTACATGCATGAGTGGTGTAGGTTCTATTTTATGTTGGTAGGTCGATGGGAATTGTATTAGGTGCCAACATATATGTGCATGGACATCTAAGAAATAAATGGAGGGTATGTGGCACTAATGTATGGGGATGAAGGTGGAGAGTGCATGTGGTTGTCTTGGTTTATGCCCACCATGACTCTAAGTATTGGTTTTCTAGTGGGCCCCCAAGTGACTTGATTTTCTAAAGGTTTTCATTTAGTCACACAGTGTCAAAATCAGGAAAATGAAATATTGCCAAAAATGTATTAATGATAAATTTTAAAACATCCAGTCAAAAATATAATTTAGGATGCTCACTACTTATTCAATTTCCCAAAACATTTGCTAGACAAGTTTCCCAAACCACACCCTCAAAATTGGTCCAGAGACTTGTGATAGCTTTGATTCATCCAATGTCATAATCGGGAAAACAATATGTCATTGAAAAGATCACAAGGTAATATATATCTTGGAAACTTTAATTTTCTATTTTGGTTCCCATCAATAGCACTTTTAAAATGTAACATCTACCAACAAACTATTACATTGAAATTAGTGTTGATCTTGCAAAAGTTTGTTTTCAACAACCGAGGATCAAAATTAGGCATATGATATACCATTGGAAATTTCTTGTATATCCATAAATTTTCACTAGGCCACATTTTCTCTCTAAGTCATAGTCATAATAGAATCAGATCAATCAAGTCACAATTATGGAATTTGGCCACCCTAGGAGACACTCAAATTGCACTCATCATAGATTGGGTAGGTGAACTTGAGCCATTTTATTTTCTAATACTCATCCATGAGTATGATTCGTAGGTGAGCCATTTTATTTTCTAAAATTTCAACATAATTACTTTCATATTTTATGCAATACCTGGATTATGTGGAACCCACCTAGTGACTAGTGAAAGGGGTCAATGTTGAATTTTTTGCAAACTATGCTTACTTTCGATGAAATTTTCCTTGATCAATTTGGAAATGTACTTTATTGATATGGGATGGTTTCAAAACTCAAAAATAATATAGGGATGACCTCTCTAAAGGAAAACAATATTGAGATCTAAAAACAAGCCAAATAAGGCCAGATTAAATCCAATTGTATGTTGACAAGATCCTATTGGGCACTTTGTTTTAATGGCTGTCATGAACATGTCTTGAGGGTGATAGTGGGATAATAAATATTTTCAAACTAAAAATCAATTAGCCATAATAACCCAAACTCAATGAGTGAGGCATGACCGATAATAAACCCAAAACATTGTAATCTTACTCCTTAAGGAAATCATTTCCTTCACATCACTTCCTCCCTAAGGATATCCTTTACCCACCAATCAATAACTTGATAATACTTGAAAATTGTTTGTAGTTTTTGAAGAGTTGAGGTTGTCAGATTAGAATATGTGAGATTTCAATCTCTTCTATCCAAAGTTTAGGCTAATACATCAAAATGAAGAATAAAAACAAATACCATTCAAATTGTTGCTTAGTACCTAGTCTTGTGATCCCTAAATCCACACTTTATATTCTTGTTTTCCAAGTTATAATATTTATTCTTGAAACCATGGTGGGGATTCTTAGTATTCTCAATCCCAACACATGAATTCCCTCTATTTATTGATCCGTTACACCTAATTCAACAAGGAGAACAAAAACATACCCATGCATTATTACAACAAGGTAGTTGTTGATTCACCTCCTCACAAATCTTCTTTAATAGAGAAAACCAGTAGGCCTCCTAATGAAAAATCTAAGTCATCACCTTCTTCTTAAGTAATTTAATTTTTGAGGAGTGAGGCTTCCATGTCCAACAAAGAATTAAGTAGGAACGTAGAGGATTTATAGCCAAAATTAACCATGAAATATGCATTAAAAGACAAAAAAAATCCTTGTAGAGGAGATAGTGAATTAATGAGTAAATTATCCATGAATGGAGGAAGTTCATATCATATGTGTATCATTTTTAAGTGAGTGTCCTTCAAAACATTGGATATGGTTCTATTGATAAAATAATATTTTTAAATGCATAGATCTATATGTTTAGCACTATTAAGGAATTATAGTCAGTTATGTTTTTTTTGTTCATCCGTGTTTGATAATTGAAGTTTTTTAATCTAGTTTCTATGTAAGTTCTAGGCCTCGTTATACAAATTATTGTACAAATATGTTAATGGATGGGAAATGAGATATGATTTGCCATAAAAATTTAATGGTATAAATCTTGAATTGCAAGCAAGTATACTATATTTTTTCTCAACCTATATTTGTGGGTGCTCAATATCAAGTTTTCAATGATGTGTTGGATTTTTGGACCTCTAATTTTGTTTGTTTCAAATTTATTTGACCTATGGTATTTTATGGGTTTAATAAATCTCTACTTGTTTTGGTATTCTGTTACACATCAAAATTCCACACTTGCATATAAAGTGTCGCAAGTGTCATACGTGGCGCAAACATAATGTTTTAAGTGTCACAAGTGTCGCATGTGGCACAAATGTCACATTCTAAGTGTCACAAGTGTTGTAAGTGTCATAAATCAACATTAGCAAGTGTCGCATGTGTCGTAACATGCTTCATGCACTTTTTATAAGTGTCACAACTCAATCGAAACCTTAGAAACATTTTCTACAACCTACGAATCATGTTAGAGAGAAAATCCCTATCATTGACAATCGATACACAACTTTTCCTTGGAAAATTCAACCCGTTTTTGAGAATTTATGAAGGGTGGAGCCCCCATGACCATACTGGGGGAGTTCCATGGCACCCTCTCTGCCATGTTAGGGGAGCGCCAGTCCTAATATGGCACTTGTATCTCACTATGGGGGAGCACCATTCTTGTTGAGTAAAAATGGGGATCTACTCCACTAAATTCTATGGGCCAACTCTCTCACATTGGGTTAGTTATGTTCGACCCTCATGCATTGGATTCACCCTAGGATATGATCCAAACCTTACGGGTCTCTCTCCTCATAAATATCCCTCATTTTCTCATGGTACTTGTACTTCTCATGCCTAAAAATTGAAATCTTTTCCATGGGGAAGGAAGAGGAAGAAATCAATAATAGCATTGTTATTTTGATCTAATGCTCTTCATGCAAAGGGTTGGATGAGGAGGACCTGACGGAGCTGCTGCATATTCAATCTCAGATTGTAAGTAATTGATTTTGGTTCTAAAATTAATATACTTGGCCTATTTCCTTCAAGTGTGTGTACTTTTTCATCTACTTGTCTATTGTCGTTCAATCTTCATAGGTAGATCTATTTAGTTGATTATATAGAGTGGAAGAAATGTATCTTTGTTGTTCTTTGCAGGATCAAGGAGCTTAGGAATCAAGCTCAATATTTGGAGCATCAAAGGACAATCACTAGAATAAGTTATGTCACATTGTTTTTCTCCTCTTTTAATTAGCTAAGTTAGATCTGAAAGGAATATAGAAACCGTCTATACTTTTCTGTCTTGGTAACATGGGTCTGATAATCCAAGGGATATTTCACATGTACGCAAGGGAAATATTCTGTAATAGAAATTGGAGAATCCACTGGGGATCGAATTTGATTAGTATTTACTTGGATTTTCTAAAGCCTTTTCCCATCATTAGGTCTTTCCTGATGCTAGATTCTGAATCAATTCCCTTTTTCGTCTACTTCATTAAAAGTTTTTTTGAGCCATTGACTGGATTTCCTTGAATTTTTAGCTTTTTTCCAACTTTCCCAGAACTGACCCTCCTCTACAGTGGACACTAGGGCACCACTGTGAGACTGGCTCTCCCATGTATCTCTATATGGAGTGCCACTTTTCCCTATCCCCTTGTGGACAGGAGCACCACCTTCTCATTTCAGTGAGAATCTTCAGGTTTTCCAAGTTCTTCTCAATTTTGTTGGCCATAAGTTTTTAACCAAGGGATTCTCTGTTTGTCTTTAGTCTTATTTGATGCACATAACTATTATACATCTTTGATTGAGGTTGCAACTTCTTATTTAATTGCGAGATTGGTTTATTTTTCCCTTTCATTGGTTTCATCCTTATTTCACAATATCATCAGATATCATTCTGATTAGAAGGGTCTGAAAGGGGTTTTTTTGGCTATCAAGATTTCTATGGTTTCCATAACTCAGCTTTGAAATCATTTATTGCTGCTCACTTTTCAAAGATTATTGAGTGAAAATTTGCTTGATTTCTTGTCTTTTTAGATTTCTATTTGAGTGAATTTCATTCTCTTTGTTTTCTTTTTCTAAGTATCTTTGTTTGAACAATATTTTGTTTCCTGTTCTATGCCATTCTAATCTACGAACTATTTCATCATTAGTGAAAGATCGAAACACTAGAAGAATATCATTGTTTGCATATAAAATCAAACAAATAAGAATTTGTATAACTTTGTATGCATTGGTCTTGGAAATTAAAAAAGTTTTGTTTTGATAATTTTATGAATGTTTGAATTCTTGTTTGGGAACAAAATTGCATTAAGTCTTTGCTTTCTTTAGAAGTGCTTGTTAGTGACGAAAAGAAAGAAAATCTTCTTCTTCCCATAGCTAGAAGTTCATTGAAAATAAAATTGCATCTCATTCTTTTTGCCTTCTTTTGAAGTCGAGTCTCAAAACATCATTAGTTTCACTATCATTCACCCTTGAGTAACAAACAACCACAAATATAAGCAATAATTAAAATTGAACTAGAAACTTTTGTTTTTAGATCTTTACACCAATAGTAGACTAGGAATAGATCTTTGGAATAGGTTGCAAGGTTAACTCTCCAAAGCATTAAATAAAAACACATAATCTTGTGATAGGGAGAGAAAATACAATTTTCGAATAAGCATAGCTGGGTTCCCCCTCTCACACAGGGGTTAAACATGAGGTCTCATGCGAGAGAGTAATGGATATTATCCCTCCAAGGCTTGACCAATCATAGCAGAATGATCGTATATTGGGGGTTCTTCCCGAGAATCAAATGTTTTCATTTGGTCTCAGAGCTTTGTGAATCCCAAATCCATTCAGGGTCCTCAGGAGTTTACCTATCCACTTGTCCTCAGTTCTCTTGAAGAATTTTGGACTTGATATCCTACCCATACGTTCGGACCTGACTGTTGACTGTACCCACCCAAAGGGTGACTGCGATTTGGTAACCTTAGCGGCCATAATATTTAGGGTCTATACACAAGGTGATGATGAAGGGAAGTCTTCATTGTACCTGGAACAAACGTTGATCAAACTCACTCGAGCTCCTTAGAGGGTAACCTGCGGGTAAAACTGTGAGGGAACTTGCACCAAGGAATAATTCTATTAAGAAGGTTGCCAACATAACTTATCCACCTACGCAATCCTAGACCCTTCTCACTTTGTTCTTATGATGTTGTATTTCATCACCAACTAGTACGTTCATTGGGAGAAGTGATTCTTTTGCCTATTGGTTTTATAGATTTTTAGCAAGTGTTGTTTGTTCACCCTAGTTGTCCTTAAGATTGGTATTGTGGATGACAAAGGTCTTTGTCAATCATGTAGGATGCAAGGGTTTCCTCTAGAAGGCTATGAAACCTTTACTCCTAACTCACCTGAAGACACTGACCGTGAAGAGGTTGAAAGATATTCAAACATTGGGAGTGCTGCTACTCCTTTGATTGATCATCCCGAGGGAGCCATAGTATTATTTCAGGAAGGTCCTACCCCTCCTGCAAACTCGTCTTTGACCAACCCTCTTGATCCACTACTTCTCCGAGTAGACACTTCAGAAAATATCATAGCTAAAGATTATCCCAGATTACTGTCAAGGCCATACGAATAATTTGACATGGAACCAGAACAACCCAATCTAAATGAAGAATATACAACCCCTATCTTCTCTACTGAAATGGTAGATCCACATCAAAATCATGTTCGTTGTATATGGATAACTCCATCGGGTCATGATATTTATGAAAAATTCAATTTGAACCGACCGCTCTTTATCCCTCCACATACATCTTCCACCACAGGTGCAGATGCAGGTCCATCGAGTCAATACTATGACCACCCTGTCGGACTAACACATGCTACTACCACTTCAGGATAAATAATGAGTGATACATGTCTTGTACTTCCTTGTAATTTACAAAGTACTATAATTATTACACCCACAATGCCTCTTCAAGAATCAACTTCTTTCACCCTACAGAATCCTGTTGGGACACCTTCCCATCATAAAATGAAAAACCCTGTTATACCACAAATCCCTGCTGGGGGGAAATCCTCCATTGGTGGAAAAACCCCTATCTGTGGGAAACCCTCTTTCACTAGACAAATCCCCACCAGGGGGAAACCTTAATTTGGGGGAGAAATCCCAATCATTTCCCAAACTATAGAAGGGGAGAAAGATCCAAGTTATTTTGTCGAAAACCCAAAACCATCATGGGGACCACCCCAGGGAGAATATTTTAATCCATCACATTAGGGAGGTTAAAATCCTAACCCACAAGGAGGATCTATAAATCATAATCCTTCCAGACTGTATTTTGGACAACCTTTCCCAGGTGTCCCGAATCCCACTTTGGGTCCTCAAGGCCAATCATCATTTCCTCCACAGGGTCAAATCAATTACCCTCCTTAGGGTCAATCTGGATACCCTCCCCAGGGTCAAATCAATTACCCTCCTTAGGGTCAATCTGGATACCCTCCCCAGGGCCAACCTGGATACCCTCTTCAAGGTAAACCTGGATACCCTCCTTTGGGTCAAACCGATTTCCCTCCTTAAGGTCAAACCCGTTACCCTCCTCAGGGCCAAACTGGTAATCCTCTCCAAGGTCAAACTGGTTATCCCCCCTGGGATACACTAGTTATCATCCCCAAGGCCAAATGGGCTTTCCTTCACCTTTTACACAAATTTATCAACAAATTAATCCTAATTTTGTTGGACAAAATCCACAACAACTGCATATGGGAGGACCTTCTGGATACAACTTTCCACCAAAACCAATTTATGGTCCTACTGGTGTCCCTATGCCTCACCAATATCATCCTCAAAGTAATCGACATATACCCTTCTTGGAAAATTTAGACCTACCGGATCTGTTGATATTGACAAATGATCCCATATTGCACTTCTCTTTCTGGCCATTAATTCCCGCCAAGTTACCATCTGATATTCCAAAATTTGATGGTAAACATATAGAAGACCCAAATAACCATGTCATGACATTTCATCTTTGGTGTTCATCAAAATCGCCGATGGATGACTCTATTCATTTACATCTTTTCCAACATATTCATGAGAGGTGTAGTTACAAAAGAGGAATCTATTGCTCGTGCTCAATACCTGGATCTAGTTTATTCCCAATCTGATACTTTGTAAGAACTGATCCCAAATTCTCCTCGTACATCAAATGATCAATCAAAACCATCCTCTACCGCTCATTTAGATGGTGTTATCGGTCCTATCAAAACACAACCTGTCTCATAATCGACTAGGACACCTGATCATTCAATATCTACCTCGCCTACAATGCATACTTATGTCCCATAAAATTCTTCCCCCACTAAAGTGTATGAATTAAATGTAGTTCAATCTACTTCACCATCACAATCTGGGGGAAAAAATAAAACTAATAATAAATCCAAAAAAAATTCTAATCAAACCAAAAATAAAAAAACACAAACACCACCACTCTCTACTGAAAAGCAACCACAACGAAAACCAGAATTTCCTTGTCTCCTATGTGATGAAGATCATTACACAAGAGATTGTCCCCACCAGGAAGAAGTATCGAAATTATTTAAAGGAAATTCCCAACCTGTTGTTTTGACACATCCTTTTCCACAATAGCAGTCACTGGTTTCAAAAATATTGCACCTTCGCAAGGAGGCAACCCAAGTCATCCTGCTAACAAGGATGCTTCCCCAAGTGCACATATTTATATGTTTAATGGTGTAGATTTGACCACTAGAACACCGACATATAACACACCTCCAGGAAAACCCAGTAAGGAAAGAATAACTAATGGAAATGTGACTGATCCACCTTCCACTTCAGTTACCCCTACATCTAGACCTCTCCATATTGAGAAACCTAATTTTGACTCTATCTTACACTTACCCAAGAGCACTATCTGAAAGTTGACCTTTAATCCTAACTCTCGTGCTATCCAAAACTACAACATTGTTGAATATTTGGCACACGCACCTTGTGCAATGTCGTCTCTCGAATTTCTATAACACTACCCCATCCAACGTAGGACTCTCTTGGCAGTCATCGAAGCTATAGATCCCGAGTCATCCAATAATATCACATTTAACCTGAACAATTATAAATCGAGATTCTCTCACCAACTTGCATTTCAAATCAATGTTGTTGTTCACAATCAACATATTCATCACACTATATTGGATGAGGGAGAATCAACCTATGTCATGTCCTTATCCTGTTGGAAAGGCCTTAAATCCCCTGGTCTTAATCAATCTCCCATCAAGTTAAAACATTTGATGGACAAGGTTTTAGACCTCATGGGATGTTACAATCGTTAGTCGTTCAATTAGGGGGAAAAACTATTTTCGTCGATGTGGAAGTAGTTGACAGTCCTTTAGATTATAACTTATTTCTCACAAGAAGTTGGTTTTATGCTATGATTGTTGTGGCCTCCTTGGTTTTTCGATGTTTTCATTTTCCTCATCAAGGAAAAATCGTTACCATCAATCAATTAGATTACTGTACACTTGGTGCTCGCAATCAAACAACCAAAAATATTCCATTTTTTGGGGACTCAAAGATTACTTATGAGAGTGTAGGGGTAGGTTTGTTGAAATATTCTTCGCTCATGGGAACTTTCCCTGCACCCGTTCCTCAGATTTCACAACATATCTCCACTATAAACACGATTTCAATCATAGTACATCAATCCCTCGAATCATCTGATCCTTGGATTGTACCTATTCCTTTAGAATTCGATACACTAGGTGACATTATTCCACTTAGTCCTACCGAGGACAAGTACAACGCCATTCAATCCGCCTCTCCTTCACCTAACGACCAACATCTACTAGCGTCTAATTCTTATTCATTACCATCCTGGTTAGATTCCTTATCCTCGACCTTTGATTAAATCCTACATATTTTTCCATCAGATGAATCCATTATGGAAATTATTAGTATCGAAGAGTCACAGTGGGATGAGAACCACCATCGCTCATCTTTTCTTCCCAGTTTGGATGAAATCAAGAAAGATATTTCATCTATATTTCCAACCGATATTGTCAATGATCCTGAATATACGATACTCACTCATGATACAATCTCTGAGAGAAATTTGTGAAACATATCACAAACCATCAATGTTGACATATCCACAAAAGAAGGTGTTGTGGAAAACATACAACTAGGTGCGAACTGTTCAATTTAAGAGATTGAAAATTACACCGCCCTGTTTAAAGAATTTCACAACATTTTCTCCTGGAGCTACGAAGAAATACTAGGGATCAACCCTTTGATCATTGTGCATGAAATAAAAACTTACCATGGAGTTAAAACTGTAAGACAAAAACTCTGCCTTGTTCATCCCAAGAAAACTATAGCAATCAAGGCAAAAGTACAAAAGTTATTGAAATCTAGTTTTATTTATCCTGTACGTCTGACATAATGGGTTTCCAAAATCATTCCAATCGCCAAGAAAGAAGGGAAAATTCACATTTGTGTCGACTATAGGGATCTCAATAAGGATTATCCAAAAGACAATTACCCTATGCCCTTCATTGACCAAATTATCAACAATTGCGCCAGAAGCATCATTTTCTCTTTTATGGATGACTTCTTTGGCTATAACCAGATCAATATTTTATCCGTTGATCAACATAAAACAACCTTCATCTTCAAATGGGGAACTTTCACATATCATAAATTAACTTTTGGCCTTAAAAATGTTGGAGCCACTTTCCAGCGGGATATGTCGTACGCTTTCCATGATATCAAACATATTGTTGAACCCTGTCTCAATGATTTGCTAGCTCATTTGGCACATCGAAAATACCATATTGGTCATCTAAGAGTGATATTTCTTAGGTGTAGACATTACAACATACGTTTGGACCCAAACAAATGCATTTTTGTTGTTGAATCATGGAGACTCGTATGATTCGTCGTCTCCAAAGATGGGATTAGGGTGGATCCATTAAAAGTGAAAGCTATCATCACTTTACCTCCTCCCAACAATATTACACAACTTCAAAGTTTGCAAGGGAAGGAAAAATTTCTACACCATTTTATCTGTAATTACGCCGAAATCACAAAAGGATTCATGAGATTGATGCAAAAGGATGTCATTTTCATCTAGAATGAAATTGCTTAACACTCATTTGATGATCTCAAAGATGCTTTAACGAATACCCCGTTGTTACATCCCCCCAACTATGCGAGAGATTACATCCTTTATTTGCTTGCCTCTACTTCCACCATCGCCATGGTGTTAGTACAAGAGGATGATGACGGTGTAGAACATGTGATATATTATTTAAGTAATATCATTTCAAGCCCTGAACTCCGTTATTCACATGTTGAAAAGGTGGCTTTGGTGGAGGTCATTGTTGTCCAAATATTTAGACACTACATCTTACTTCACATTACCACAGTCATTGCTGACTCAAACCCCATGTACCACATCTTGACCCGTCAAGTACTTGGGGGAAAATGTTCAAAGTGGATCGTCATTCTTCAATAATTCAATCTCGATTTCACCAAATCCAAAGCAAATAAATCATTGGTTTTTTCCAAGTTAATTTTCAATCTTCCCCATACTGATGAGGACACTGAGCCCAGTGATTCCCTTCTAGATGAGTCACTTTTCCTTATTAGTACATCTGATCCATGGTATGGAGAGATTCTTTTATACCTCTAGACCCAACACTTCCATCTAGGTATTTCGCATGAAGAACGCCATCATATTAGATGCCATTCAAAGTACTACCTTATTATTGGTGGCACTTTGTATCACTGTGGAGTTGACATTGTCCTCCGACATTGTTTGAGCCATGCAGAGGCTGATCATGTTTTAAATGAATGTCACCTTGGATATTTTGGCGGTCATCTCTTAGGGATGGCTACAACCCAAAAAATATTACGTGCCGATTAGTTTTGACCCTCCATATTCAAAGACTGCATTGAGGCCTTTAAAAAATTCCCACCATGTCAAATCTTATAGAATAAATCACATACCCACCTAACTCCACTCCATCCAATTGTCGTCGTCGACCCCTTTGCTAAATGGGGTATTGATTTCATGCAATGTAGGCCTACCTAAGCGGGGGGACATCGTTATATTATCATCAAAGTCAATTATTTCACTAAATGGGCTGAGGATATGCCTACATTTCTTAACGATGACCAAACTGCAACACTTTTCGTGTTTAACCACATCATCGCTTGATTCAGAGTCCCACAAGCTATCGTAACTGATCACATATCCCATTTCCAAAATCATATGATGAGTGAATTGCGCACCAAGTTGGGTTTTCGTCATGAAAACTCATTCCCTTACTATCCTCAAGCCAATGGACAAGTTGAAGCCATCAACAAAGTCCTGAAGACCATGCTTCAACGCATGGTGGGGGTGAACAAAACCACTTGGAATTTTAAACTCTTCTCAACACTCTCAGCCTATTAGAATTCAGTTAAAACCACCATCAGATTCACACCTTTCCAGTTGGTATATGGGTTGGAAGTGGTGTTTACGATTGAATGTGAAATTCCATCTCTAAAACTAACCGTAGAGCTCTTGGACCACACTTCTACCGAAGAAGAATTCTTCTTGTACCTAACTAAGTTGGATGAAACCCTCACGATGATACTCTCATTAACGAGACTTATCAAAAGCACATCAAAACCCAATATGATAAATCTATCTAACCTCGCATATTCATAGAAAGAGATCTAGTCCTGGTCTACGACCAAGACCATGATAAACTTGGAGCGGGAAAATTGGAACCTATGTGCCATGGACCTTACATCATAAAACATGTGCTACAAAAAGGTTCCTATGAACTAATTGATTATGATGGAGTCCCTCTTGGTGAGCCTCACAATGGGCTCTACCTAAAAAAATACTACACTTAGAAAATATTGCATATGTGCTTTGTACATTAGTGTACCATATGTTTTGGTTTGGTGTGTTTTTACTTTTGCGTGGATGAGTTTTGTAATATCCTTAGCTTCTTATACCATGCTTTATGTTTGAATGCGTAGATGTCATCATCTTTCCCAATATATTTTGGATTTGCAGATAACACTAGCCGACATACCCATAACTTAGCTTCTGCATCTTGGACCATTTACTATTCTAGCGAGTTGGTGAGGTCAAGAGGGACTTGTCTTGGACCTGCAACCAATAATGTTGCAAAATATCACGCCGTTATTGGAATTTTGATTGAGGCCGTCTCCCTTGACACATCTTAAATTATCATTAACCTTGATTCCCAAATTGTGGTCTGTCAACTTAATTGTGTTTATTCTATACAAAATTTGTAAGGTAGCTAGAGAGGTAGTGGGGGGCCCCAGAGGGCCCATAGTGATAATAGTGGAGGCCATTCAATGCAAGGTGGACTAGGTCCACTATATTAATAAAGGCCCACTGTGGTAGTTAAGTGTAATAAATGTGAGAGAGCTCTCTAGAAGGTTCCTAGGAGATAGAGAGAGCTATATAAAGAAGTGTATGCAATTTAATGAATCATAGTGAAGAATATTGTCATTGTAACAGGCAAGTGTTGCTTGAGGAGTGCATTCCTTCCATAAGGAATAATATATGGTGTTACCCTACCTCAAGGGTTTTCTCTATTTATTGTGTTCATGTTATGGTGAATGGTTTATGGTTTATTCTTGTTCTTATTGGAGTATATTTTCATATCTAGTATATGTTCTTAATAATTGGTATCAAAACAATTTCCTTGGCCAAATAAGGGAAGATTTGTTTTCTCTTTTTGCATAATTTTTTCTAGCGAAGAAAAATAAGGTGGCGCACTTCAGATTCAGATATGAATATTTACGAGCAAAATTTGGTGAAAAAAATTGGGTATTTGAATTCATATCGAAAAAATACCCAATTTCAAAAAACAAATCAGCCGAAACGGAGTTCGGGAAATAAAGTTAGCAACATTTTAAATTCAACAGTTTTTCAGGGTTTTTCCAGAAAAAGCCGCGATTTTCTACCATAACTTATTGTTCTATTTTTTGGGGTTTTGCATAGAAATATGTATTTTACAGGGAAATGTGATGGCCCTAGTATTGAATCATTCATTAAAGAAAGAAAGTCAACATGGGAAGAGAATTGGCCCCATTGGGTAGATCTCAAATTGCAAGGTGATGCTGCCATTTGGTGGAAATCACTTGATTATAAGGAGATGATGACACTATCCAATGAAGAATTTGAAAAAATATTGTTAGAAAAGTGGTCTCATGGAGAAAATAAGGATAAAGAGATAACCAAGAGTTTATTTTCATGTGAAAAATCTATATTACAAGTTCATGGTTGTATTCATAAAGAAAATATCATTGTTTCTA
>JZKD02S1323988.1:110917-145106 GCA_000966675.3 Picea glauca | reverse complement strand
TGTTTATTGCCAAAGAATGAGTCCTTAGCAATCTTAGCATCATAACAATACATAGAATTCCTTGAGAAAATGGTGGTTATTCATGGCTTTTTATAGCCAAGCATTGGGTTATTATATGACCTCTTTTGAATGTGAAAAGGGGCTCTTTAGGGCACAATTAGGTCTTTGACCAGCCCACCATGAGGATTGAGCTCGGATTTGGTGTCAAATCGACTTGGGAGCCGATCCATTAGTGGTTGGGAGGCCGACCAATTTCAATAAATGCGTCGTTTAGCAGGCGCGCGGGTTTTTCGCCCAACAGCCACGCATTGTGCGCTGAAGCACGCATTATACGTTTCTGTTACGTGCATACGCGCGCGAACCCAGGTTCTGTAAAGCGCATTTCAATTTTTTGGTCATTTTGTATAGTTTTTGACCCTTTTGCAATGCTGTGGAATTAATCATGTGCCATGAATGACTCCAGTCCTGTTTTGACGATGCAGAGTTCTTGTCGCCATGTGCGGACGAAATTTCAGTGATAACAATATTATTTCATTGAAATACTTAGTTAGTTGATGACCCAATGTTGTCTATGAAATTTCATTCATTCTTGAAACATATTCTCTAAAACATTTTGTGTAGTGTATTAGCTTGAAATTTGAAGAGAAGAGACATATTTCAGGGAGGATGGAGATAATCAGGAAGGGGATAAAAAGGATGGGACCAAAAAATAAGGAGGGTATATAAGAAAAAAGGTGGTGATGGTAGGGATACGAAGGATGGTGGAGAAAACAAAAAGGGAGGAGGGGATGATTATAAGAAGGACATCAATGAATCCATTAGTGATGGTGAATACATCAATGGTGAAGGCAATAAAATCGGTCCATGTTCCTAGATATTTTATTGAGTATGACATTGATCATAATCATCCCTCAGTTATGAAAACCCAAATTCTTGTTATATAATATAACTCCCTAAGAGCACTATTAGCATATGTATGTTATGGACAGGCTTGAATCTGGGGAACTAAAATGTTATTATTTGAGGATATGAAGGTATTATCAATCCCACCAAAATCAAATAAATTGAGAGAGAAATATAAAAGTAGAGTGCATATAATTCAAAATATTAGAGAACAAATTAAATATAATATTTTATTAATGACTACTTAAATTAATTTAGTTTCTCAAATATGTATTGAGTTTTTTATATTGATATAGGAAACCAACTTAAAAAAAACAAAAACCTTTTTATCACACAAGAAATATTATATTCCTTCTTTATAAAAGTAAATTAAATGTCAAAAATCCACACCAGAAGTTATCTAAAGATTAAAATGATATACACTTATAACCATTAAACACTCTTGATGATGTCTTGTCTTGTAACGACCCCCAAATGAATTGAAGATCATTACTACAAGGAAAACACATAAAAATGAAATTTTCTCTGCTAAATATTTTCATATAGCTTACCATCTACGAATTACACACATATTTAACTATTGTTTAATATCATAATTAAATGCATCTACAACACTCTAAAAAATACATGAATGCAATTTAAATAACTCATCACACCAATACAAAAATCGTTCTCAAACACATAGTTAATACACAACAATTAAACTCATAATGTAACACATAAAAAAGATAAAACACTTATCTTTTACAAACGGTTGTGCAACCAACTTCTTGGGATGGATTTTCCACCTAACCATAGACTTGCAGTTCCAAATATCAACAACAATTCACCCCCATTCTACAGCTAGAAATCCACAAAAGAAGGTGGTCTCTCATTGTCCACTTACAGTTCATAAAACCCCACAAACCACTGGTATTCTCTTAGAACTATCCCACTTTTCCACCAGCTCTCTTCCTCTCGACCTTCGCAACCCAATGAATGTACCCCTACACAAATCTCAATCCATCAGGCATCCCATTCATTCATCACAATCTCTTTGGAATAGGTAACCATGAATATCACTACTGGTAAACTCAAGGGAGCTCATTGGTAGGAAAACTACCAAGAAAAATAACAACAATCACTTGTTGTTACAATGAAACTCACTCAAGACTTCACTCTTCAGGCCTGAAAACCTAAATCTTCAATATTTTGGTCCAATTACACTCCAAAATTCACCCTCCATGGTTTCTTCAACTCCAAGCTCTTATTTTATGCTCTCTCATTGTTGTTCATGCAAAAACATTGATCGACTAGAACTCCTGTAACTTCCCATACAAATTTTCCTCTCCTTAGATTAATTTATTGACTTACACTCTTCGCTAAACTAATTGTACTCATCCCCCATGCTTCCAATAACTATGGGATGTGACTTATCACACCCACCCTCATACATGTATTCAATGATTGGCTTTGGGAACTATCAATCAGAGAATTAGAAGATTCATATACTAATATAAAATTTAGGAAGTGGGTTGAATTAATAGACACGGGTAATTCCCCTTTTATCTTATAAATAGTCTTAGAAACTCCCCTCTCTTGTGGATTAATTCAACCCCCATCTCTATCCATATCTTCTAGAAACTAGCATCACATTTTATTTATTAAAACTCAGAAATACAATTCGCATATACATCGCTTGGTTGTAGCCACACATTATATCTACATTAAGAATTAATTAAATGTGGGATTATAGCGGGGATGTTACAATCCCCCTCCCCTACACTTGTGCACCATCCTCGGTGCACACTATGTCGATATACATATACAAATTTACATCACAATGCTTAAAGAAATAAAATTATGCAATTTCACAACTCCAACGACAGTTCCAACCAAAATATCCTATTCATCTCAACTTGTTGACCCAAGGAATGTACCCCCTTCACCGTTATCAGTCCATCAGGTTGTACCATTGGTTTCTTAGGGCCCCCAACGCAGGTTTTCTAGGACTCTGAGATGTGGTTATGGAACTCTAGATACTCAAAATGGAGTCTTGCATTCTTATATTATGTTTTCTTCAAAATTGACAAATATTTGAAGGTGTTCTTCCTGCATGGTCACCTAGTGATCCCATGTTGCGTCTTTAGGACCCTAGCATATCAATTGAACCATTACCATCCCTATGGATTTGTTCTTAAGCACTTTGAATTTTTAGTCTAGGATGTGTATCGGTTCCACCCAGAAATCCCCTTCGTGTTCCACCTGGATCATAATCCAATCAATTATGTGGGTAGGGTCAGACACATATTTCCTTAATAATAACACATGTAATACATTGCGCACTCTCATGGATGCAGGAAATGCTAGCATGTATGCAACTAGCCCTATTTTCTCTAAGATATCAAAAAGTCCACAATATCTTGCTGCTAACTTTGGGCAACTTCCTAATCTTAGTGAAATTATTTTTTCTTTCAATTTTAAAAACACATGTTCACCCACTTTAAAATATCTAAAAAATATATTCTTTTATGCATAAATTTTTTTCCTATCCTAGGAAGCCTTTGAATTCTGCCTGATCTTTGTCCTCTGCTCTTCCATTTCCTTCAATAAATCTTTCCTAATAACTACTATGTCTGCCAGATTATCCCAACTCGTTGATGTGTTATAGTACCTGCAATGCAATGCTTCAAATGGACTCATTTTTAATGAGGCTTGATATGAATTACTATAAGAAAATTCCACTAAGTGGATATAATCCTCCCACTTTGATGGCTAGTATGCACATACATTTTGAGAATGTCCTCAATTATTTTATTAGTCCTCTCCATTTTCCCATTCGACTCCGGGTGATACGCTGTACTGAAATTTAGATTTGTCCCCAAGAACTTGAACAAACCTTTCCAGAAATTGGATGTAAACTTAGGATCTTTGTCCGAAATAATTTCCTTGGGCACTCCATGTAGTCTAGAAACTTCCTTCATTTAGATTTATGCAATATTTTTTGCCTTGTGTGTAGTCTTCATTGAAATAAAATGTGTTTCCTTAGTTAATTTATCCATGATGGAATCATGTTTCTTCAATTTTCTGGGCAGTTTTGTAATAAAATCAACTATAACTACTTCCCACTTCCATTCTGGAATGGGAAATGGATGTAACAACCCATATGGATGTCTATGTTTGGTCTTTACCTTCTGTCACTCTAGACATTTGGCTATGTAATTAGCCACTTCTTTCTTCATTCCTAGCCAAAAGTATTGCCTTTTCACTGCTGCAATTGTTTTCTAGTATCTTGGGTGCCCAACATATGACACATTGTGCATTTCCCCCATCACTGTATTTTCCAGCTCAATGGATTTCGTCACATATACTTTTCCTTTATACATGTGAATTCCATTTTCTTTTAGCTCAAAGTATTTAAATTTCAGTTGTAAATTTCCTTGTTGTAATGTTTCTTTTATTTTTCGATATTTTTGATTTGGACTTGCTACTTCAATAATTTTATCTTTCATATTAGTCCTATACATGCTAATGGATGCAATATGTGTTATGTACCAAATAACTAAATACAAAAGCACCACAATAGATATAGAAAAACAATTTGCAAAACCTCTCTTATTACTATCAAACCCTTAGGGTAGGGCAACACCATACAATGGATCCTATTATGGAAGGGATCATCTCCTGTTCGCTTGCCCCTTCAAGGGGGCATCCTCCTATTGAGATACTTCTCCAAATACAATACTTCTCTTCATGTCCCATTACATTTCTTGAACCCCTTTATATAGTGCTACCATCACCTAAGAACATTCTAGAGGAGAAATCTTCTAGAAGTAGGACCTTCTAAGAAGTCCTCTTACATTTATTATATCTAACTACCATAGTGGGCCTTATTTAATAATATAATGGACCTAGTCCACCTTACATTGAATAGCCTCCATTATTATCACTACGGCCCCCCTGGGCCCCCCCCACTACCTCTCTATCTACCTAACCTTCTCTTGTGCTCTCCTACTGAGTGCATCAACCACTTGGTTTTCTTTTCCTTTGACGTGCTTAATTTCAAATTCATATTCACTAAGAAATTACAACCATCTAGTTTTTCTGGCATTTAATATTGGTTGTCCAAACAAATGTTTCAGACCACAATGGTATGTCCTTAGCTCAAATTTCCTCCTCATGAAGTAATATCTCCACATTTTTAATGCATGAATAATGGCTGTTAATTCTAGATCATGGGTAGCATAATTCCTTTCATGCTCTTTTAATTTTTGGGACTTGTAGAATACCACATGATCTTTTGTGTGAGGATTCCACCAAGACCTTCCTTGCATGCATCGGTGCACACAAAAAAATATTCATCCAGATATGCAATCTTCAATATTGACACACTTGTCAAGATGTCTTTTAGTTGCTGAAAGCTCTCTTCACACTTGGGAGTCCATTCAAATTTCACTCCCTTCTTTTGCAAAGAAGTGATCAGGCTTGCAATATTTGAGAATCCTTTTATGAAACTTTGGTAATACCCTACAAGACCCAAAAATGATCTAAACTCTATAACATTTGTTTGTGTTGGCTATCCTCTCATGACCTCTATCTTATTAGAATCAACTTCTATCCCATTTGCTGAAATAATATGCCCCAAGTAGTGAATCTGCTTTTGATCAAATATGCACTTAGCTTGGAATAAAATTTATGTTCTCTTAATTTTTTTTATCTCCATTCTTAAATGTTTCTCATGTTTCTCCTATGTCTTTGATTAGATGCATATATCATCCATAAACACAATTGCAAACTTATCTAGGCATTCCATGAGTACTCCATTCATTAGGCACATAAAAATTGTCGGTGCATTTGATAGTCCAAATGGTACTACCATGAATTCATAATGCCTATATCTTGTCTTGAATGTTGTCTTGTTGATGTTTTCTTCCTTTATCCTCACTTTATGATGACCTAATGTCAAGGAAATATTGGAAAGGATTCTTGCACCTTTCAACTAATCAAATAAGTTATCGATTCTTGGTAGAGGATATTTGTTCTTTATGGTGACCTTATTTATCTATCTGAAATCAATACACAATCTTAAGGTTCCATCTTTCATCCTCACGAAAATAACTGGGGCACCCCAAGGTGACACACTTGGGAATATATACCCCTTCCTTAACAACTCTTCAAGTTGCATCTACAACTCTTTCAACTCTGGTGTGCTCATTATGTAAGGTGTCTTGAACACTGGGGAAACTCCTCATACCAAATAAATAGAGAAATCAATGTCTCTCTTTGGTGGAAATCCATGTATTTCTCCAAAAACATCTTCAAAATACCTAAGACAGGATGATCTTCAATACTTACCAATTTATCTCCGGCTTCCTCTTCCACATGGGGTACAAAAATCTAACATCCTTTCCTGAAACTCTTTTTCAATTGCATAGATGTAATTTCTCTAATGACTACACCTCTTTGAATTATTTGAACCTTGCCTTGCTTCCCTTCTTCATCAAGACATGTGATTGTCTTGTTGTAATAGTCTAGAGAATCATGGTATTTTCCAACCAATTCATGCTAATTAAACAATCATATGAACCCAATCGTATGATGTTCACATCTACCTTTTTTTCGAGTCCATTCATGTATATTGTATAATCTTTAACTAGCTCATTGATTTTCCTCTTAGCCCTTGTGGATAATTGAACTAACCAAGATTTATTATGCTTACTTCTTTTCAAGTGAAATATTTCAACAATGTTAGAGTTTATGTAACTATGGCTAGCTCCATAATCAATTAAAATTTATATGGGCTTCTTATCAATCTTACCTTCCACTTAAACTATGGGGGATTACTATTCTTCTTGCTTGTTGTCCAAGGATGCATATATCGTTGGCATGTTTTCTCCCATGTATTCAACTGTCTCAACTTCCTGAATGTTGTGCAAAATCCTTATTGTTTCTCCTTTGTGAGGGAAGTCCCTATATAAGTGATTTCCATCACATCCCCAACATTATACAAGTTTCTGTCTTGGCCTTTTCTCAAATGAATTTGTATTCTTGTGCTCATTTTGGGTTTATTGACCTTTTTGACTTGCTTGGGAGTTGGTCTTGAAAAAGGGTGTCTTAAAACCTTTCTTCCTTTGATCCTTTTTACTCTTCATCTTTTCATTCTAAGCTTATTGGAAAACTAGTCTTCCTATGCTTTGCTCATAAAGATGATTTTCTCTCCTTATAGAATCCTCCAAAGTCGCAGAGTTATCATATTGTATCTTGTCATTTTAGAAATAAGGTAAACCACCCAGAAACCCTTGGATTTTTACCTTCTCATCCTTTATGAAGTCAACATACTTTAGAAATTCAAAGAACCTCTTCTCATATTCATTCATTGTCATTCTTCCAACTTGAGTTCACATAACTCTTTCATATTCCTTTCATAGTAATGCTTGGACAAATATTTCTTTTGGAAATATCCTTTGGACTACCTCCATGAGATCCTTTTCTCATCAAGGTGCTTGGATTTATTAAGTCGATCCCATTGCAAAATTACCTTTCCTTGCAAGTGATAGGTTGCAATTGACTGCTTAAAAATGTTGTTTAGGACCTCAAAATTTCCCCACAAGTTTAAGACCTTCAAAAAACTGAAAATTTCCTAGAAAATTAATTGTTTTAATGTTATAAAAACCTTTTAATATGACTCGCTGATCTCAAAATTAGGGGAAATCTCATGTGTTGATCTAAACTCTATCGACGATATACAATCGATGTTTTTTCTTTGAGCACATTCAACGCCCTACCAAAATTGTCGACCTGACCATCGACCATCAACCCTTTCCTTTGGAAATCGACTTGTAAGACATCACTAAACCAGTTGACTCGAACATTGGCCATTGGTGATCTCTATGGGACAAATGAAACACTTTACCAATTCAACTAACATGTTCATCGACCATTGGCCATTTTTATTGGCATACAAAAACACTTCTCCATTCTAGTCAACCCGATCATTGGTCTGTTGAGGGGTCCTAAATTCCTTTAACTAAACATTAGGAACCAAACCCACTACCGAGGCCCAATTAGACTCTGCAACGTTTAATAGTGGAATGGTTCTCTAGATCTTGTGACCCGACCAATTAATCGATGGGATTTACATAGTGATTTACATGATATCTTCTTGCGAAACCTCCTCCTTCAGTTTGAACTTTCTCTTTTTGTATTTTCTCTTATAGGTGGGTTTGATAAAAAATAGGTGCTGGTATAAGCCAGATGGGTAAAGGAAAAGGGGAAAAACTTAACTACTGAAGAAGGCTAATCTCAGGATAACCCTCGTGTTCAAGCATGGAGACAAAGATTTTCACACCTACGACAAGCCTAGTACTAATACATCAACTTGCTAATATTTCAATTATTGACTGAGATAGAATTGTTGAAAGAAAACATACATGCAATAAAATGATGGAAAGAAAATTAGTTTCCTTAGCTCTAATCAATAATCACACATTAACCACATAATTTTATTTCCATAATTAGAGATAAGAACTATTAAAATATTGAATCATCTAACTTATCAATAGATTCAGAAACTCTTACTCATTACAACATCCATTCATGAGATAAAGTCAGAAGTAATTCCTCCTTATGATCCAATAACACATGCCTTTGATGTAAAACAAAAAATTGTCTCCGGTCCTAAACATGACTTCTTAATTAAGGTAGCTCTGAAATAGTTCTTTACAATTCCAAAAATTAGGGTCTTTGCAAAAACCATCGACCTCTTCTAACAGGTCGATCCACTTATTTATAACAAATTATTAACTCAAATTAACTATCAAAAGTGAAAGCTAAGTTAAAAAAAACATCACCACATGGCGCTTTCATCTCTCAGTCTTCTAAGAGTCATCAAATGGTTTCACTTGAGTGGATGACTATTCTCATACTATGACCATTTGACGAAGAGTTCCTTGCATGTGTTGGCATACAAGAATTTGTGTTGGTCCATTGGGGCCGAAAGGATCTCCTTTATCTCCACTGCCCATGCCCAATACTTGACTACTTTAACACTTAACTGTTGTAACACTATCTGAGCCTTGATTGGGTGCTCCATGAACTCCTGTGCTTGACCTGACGCCATGTTCGACACCTTTTCTATCTCTGTAGTCCATGATGAGTCTTGTTCTGCATGTAGTTTGACTATGTCGTGCAAGTTGACAAAGTCCCGGGGTGTGCCGAATTCTGGGAGACCGATGTCTCTCATCAGTCGATTGATCTTGGTCCATCTCCTTTCGCAATCATCCCATTTCTCTTGGATTTCCTGCTGAGGTTCTTGGGCCATCTTCACCCAATATTCGACTGACTTCCTTATACAGTCGATGCTGCTGTCCCTTAGCACCTGAATGCCATGCTCTTCGACGTCTTGACCCTTTTGAACCACACTGATGTAATCAATTATTTCCACTGCTTGGTGGGATTTCTCATACCATATTTACATGCCTTTGCATGTTGCGAGTTTCATAAGGGTGTCTTCTTGGAAATTGGCTATCCCTGCAGTGAAAAGGTGTCGCTCACTCGTGAATTTATTGTAGGCATCTTGGAATTCACTTTTCAAGAATAAAGTAGCCTGTGTGGAGTCCTGATAATATTTCACCAAATGGCGCAGATGATCCAACTCTTTTAGTGCAGCACCCAACTCCTCTTCATATTTCCTTTCTCTATCCAGGGTGGCATCTATGATTTCCATCCATGCGTCAATAAGCTCAGATGTCTTGGCATGCTCCATGTTGATCAATTTTTCCTCTATGGTGATGAGGATGAAACTGTCCAAAGTAAGCCTCATTTTCTTAGTGGTTCTTTTCATGATGGAATTCCTCTTTCAGTCATAGGTGATGGATTGTATATCAACGACCTCATCCACAGGTTCGGGGATTTGTTGCTCTCCCCAAGTAAGAGTGTTTCCCAGGCTCTCGACGATGTATATTTGTTCAAGACTGGGTTCCTGAACCTCTTCTGTATGTCTCTAAGTCTCGACCTCTGGTTGTTTCTCATCGGGGGGTAAATTAATGGTCAAAATTGATGAATTATGGGTAGGCTTGGTACTTACTTGGTAATCGACTATCGAGATGCTGATTTCTTGTTGTGGGATTTCTTCCCCTTGTTCACCTGATCCTAGATCATCCATTGAGATGTCCATTGGGATTCCTGGTGTGACAAGTGGCTCAGCGCCCAAGGCACTTTCTACCTCGTGCTTGTTCTACGGACTTCTATGACTTGGAGCATCGAGACCCGTGGTGGATGCCTTCTTAGGTTCTGTTTCCTCTGTGATTTTCACCGGAGTGACTAGGGACACCTTTGAACTCTCCTCATCATCGTAGATGGTTATTATATCGAACAAGGGATTTGGTGTACTTTCTCTCCCTGATGTCCTTGCTATCTTGGGCTGAGATGAAACTTCCCCTGGTGATTCGACCTGTGGTGTTGAAGCTTCAAGGTTATTTGACCCGATGGTTTCTTCAATTTGTATCGTCTCTAGGTCACTTGGTCCTCCTCGACTTTCAATTGGGTTGTCCACAAGAACCCTCATCATCTCTACGAGATTCGGGTCATTCTGCAACTGATCAATGAATCTCTGTGGATCTTCCATCAAGAGAAATCCTCTTGTCTGTGCCTCTAGTGTCAAGAACAATCCCCTTCCCTGCACCTCTGTTGTCGCTTCCACTCTGATTTCTTTCCTGGCTCTGAGGGCCTCTTGATCTGATTTTTCTATTGTTTCCACTTGTCCATCCATTCTCATGGCCTTGAAACTAGTCATGTATGGGTTGGCCATCCTCTACACCACCTCATCCTAGTCCTGGGCATTCTCTGTAAAGAATTTGTCCTCAAACTTATCGTGAGCATACGAAAAACAAGATGATACTTGCAACGCATGTTGGAGGACCAGACCTTTAGGATCATGCTTGCGGAATCGACCTGTAGGGAACCTAAATTCAAGTTGGATCAATCCTTCTTGTTTGGCTTGAGTAGTATCCTTTACTAGATAGAACCCCACATAGAAACCATAGGGTATGAAGGCCCGTTTCTTGTCTTTGGCCAATGTGGCGTTATAGCCCTGTAGGATGGTCTAATAATAGATTTCTCCCACGACGAGACAATATGGGACATGAGATGGTAGAAGATGTGGTGCTCCGGTGGCCCCAAACACCCTGATGTAGGTTGAACGCTCATCCAAGTACCAATGGCCTACCTTGGTTGCCATTGATAGCCTTGAACATTCCTTATTAAAAATAATAAAATAAATGCGGGCGATGAATTCATCGTAGATGAGGGCATAAGATTTATTTTACCTTTTTTCCCATAGCATGCTAAAGTAGACGTGGACCAGGAGTTATGCAACATGCCAACTTAGATTCATTCCAGCGAAGACATTCCTCGCGCACATGACATCGAGCAGATATGAGGCCATGTAGAAAGTTGGTTCCTCTTCTTTCTTCGATGACTGAGCCTACTGTATATAGGTGCTCAATTGTTTTGAGATTATTGCTCCCCAGTTGAAGCTTCTCCCGACGATCGCCACTGTGTATGCCAAAGGCATCCATGCTTCTGAAAACTCAGAGCAATATTTTTCTCCATATAGCCTACAGATGAGAGCCACCAAATAGATGTATGGCTCCCTTTGGTTGATTGTCCCATACCATCCATTGCTCCAATTGGTGAATTTCTTGTCTTCTCTCCACCATGAAGCCATCAATTGATTGTTGTCATGGAATTCATAGAACTTCACCATGAAGTCTGTGTTGAGACTCTCTTCTAAGCCCCTGAGCTTGTAGTATTTCTGGACCTCTGTCAGGTGTAAAAATCCGACGCATCCACCATTCTCATCATTGATCATGCACTTATGCCCGTCCGTATGGTCTATGAGCCATTTCAAAACCTCTATGCAGGGGAAAATGGGGGTTCTTCTTGCCACCATGTGTAAATATGATCGTCTAATGTTGGGGAACACCTGGTCATCGAGTTCCCTTACGTCCGGGATGCTGTGTGGGATATACTATGGGTATTCTTCTTGGATAATTCTATTGAATAGATCCCCCCACTGTGGGAGCGCTTCCTTGGATTCGGTGCTTGCCTCTGTGTCACCAAAGGCCAGAGGCTGGGAAAAATATTTCTTTGTAGAAGTTTTGATGACAGGCTCTGCCCTGGGAGAGTAATCCAATTTCCTCATCTCTGGTTCTTTCAGCTTTGGTTCTCTTAGCGAGTGTTTGGTGGTGGGATTTCTCATCGACATTCTTCCTGCAACTAGAGTGGAGTTTAGAGACTATGTAAGAAACCATATGAATAGATATAAATTATGACCAACAAATTGATAGGCTTGGATACATACCTCTGAATCTTGTTAAACCTAGTTTTTGATAATCAAGAGGGTCAGTACAGTATTCGACTTGCTCACTTTGCTCCTTCAGACACTCCGAAATTTACTTATGCACATAATGAATTTGTTCACATTGGTTCAAGAGATTTAAATAGGGAAGATCTTACCGTGTCGCATAATCCATTCAATTCAGATTATGAGTGAAATTTCAACAAATTTTTTGCCAAATATTTAGAGGAGTTTGAACTTAAATTCATCGTGGGTTGACGACGGAGGTGCGGGTGGTAATGTAGTATATTAGCGATTTCAGAATGTTGTTGTATAATCGATGCATGGGGTATAAAATAATTTTGGATTGGGCATTAACTAGTTGCTTAAATGTCCAAAATCTGATTGTATCTAATGCCGAAAACGTCCCATAGTTCTACTCTTTCAGCTGGTGGATCGGGGGTTGGGATTGTGCTGTGAACATTTTCATTGATATCCTCCTGCAAAATCTCCAACCCTGATCGATCTTACCGTACAGTGCTGACGTGGAAAAGATGACTAGGAGGTGTGACTAGGACCTAGGGAACCAAAAAATGAGTCGGGATAGAACTAGACCACACGACCCTCTTACCTGGTAAAGACACGTGGCATTCGAGACCAGTGACTTAATTCACCCATATTAATTAGAGTCATGAATTTCCTTAATCTATTCGTTCTAAAACCAAATCCCATCTTTCTGATGCCGAAAAGTGTCAAGGATCGACGATCGACGATAAACCTACCGAAATTCTCTTGGATTGGTTCCCTCGAAAAAGTCCCGATGACGAAAACGCATCAAGGATCGGCGATCGGAGATAGATTTATCGTGGTCGAAATGTTTGTTGTGATCCTTCTGGATTTTCCCCGATCCCGATAAAGTGCATTGGGCATCGGCTATCGACAGTTTCTTTACATCCTTTGTTAACGTCCGTCTTCCTCGTATTTTACTGATGCCGAAGGGGATTGACTATCTCTCGAACCTTTATGCGAAAAAACTTATGTAAACCAAAATTTCCTTCTGTCGATGCCAATGAGGATCAAAACTTCGACGACTGTTGTT
The DNA here is from genome assembly GCA_000966675.3 of Picea glauca. Taxonomy (NCBI): domain Eukaryota; kingdom Viridiplantae; phylum Streptophyta; class Pinopsida; order Pinales; family Pinaceae; genus Picea; species Picea glauca. Next base: position 131,787 of record JZKD02S1323988.1, on the reverse strand, counting down.
TTCCATGTGGTTCCTTTACTTACTTGAATTATTTCCGACGCTGAACCTGAGCGCGTAAGGTGCAATGTTTGGTTGTCGATTCTTAATTCAAGTGTTAAGGTCTTTTAGTCACGAGGTTTCATAAGTTCAAACAAACCTGAATGGGTGATGAGAGTCATGAAAACAAACAAACATAAAACATTTCCCAAAACGAAATCGAGTCAGACAGTGCACAAAACAAGTGGTATCCAAAAAGTGACAAAATTTGATAATTCATTTTTAGGGTGTGTTGATTGCTCAACAAATGGTGACTTACTGGGTGAAAGAAAAATCTGTGTTCCTACCTCAGGCTCAGCTGATGCAAAGGTTGGTTAAGAACTTAACTTGTTTTTATCAGAGCCTCTTCTATCCTTGCATTTGAAATTCCCTGGTTGGTGAATCTAGGCCTGCCTATGGGGTTTCAACCTCTATTCCACCTTCGTTTCCTTTAACCATAACCCATGCCCTCTTTTTACAAGAGTCGAGTAAATCATTCATTGGAACTATGCCTTTTAGTTATCATGATTCACTTTCTATGGTGTTTCTCCACTACCAATGAGCGTCCATAGCCCCAGTGGAGTCACCCCAACTTCACAGACCTTGTTTCGCTACCAGCAAGCGTCTATAGCCCCGATAGATTTATCTGCATACCTTATCCTACTTTTCACTCATTTGATATAATTGATTTTATTTCAGCAGAATTCCCTGAGCGAGTGGGAGAGGAGGACGTCTGTTATTTGCAAAATGAGATGGTTACAATGAATTTTTGCTAGCTCTGTCTTGAGGTACATGTGGTCTTCTCCAGCTTACCATATTTCCCTTTAGGTTTTACCAGACCACCAGGCGGACACTTCATCACTTTTTCAAGGTTGTTTATTTGCATAGGTTAGATACATAACTCCTCCAAAACAACCGCAATTCTCTCAGTGATTCTTGTGTTGTATGTAAGAATGAGTTAGGAACATAGTTTGTTATACTGCATGAACTAAGGTCAACCAATGCTTTGATAAACACAAACTTCAAAGTATAACCATTACTATAAAAATAAAAACAAAAATGAATAACTCCACAATCAACCTACCTAAAAACAAAATATCATGAAAACACACATTTTTTTTTAACATAAATATTGTTTTAGGGCTTGGCCATTCAGCGGGAGGGCGTTAGGTTCCCCCCTCAGATTTTTCAATCGATATGTGCCTACCCCAATTTTCTTGGCTACCTGAAAAGGTTTGAGCCATATATTCTGAAACTTCGAATGTTTTCCCTTCGACTCATTCTCTCTGTCCCATTTTAGGACTAAGTCTCCTACTTCAAAATTCTTCTCTTTGGACTTATGCTTATCAAACCACCTTTTAAATATCTGCTGATGAGAAATGAACTTTGATTTTTCTTTCTCCCTTTCTTATTCCAGCATGAGGAGGGTATCAGTTCTCTATTGAATGACCAATGAGGGTTGTCCTCTAGAATCCTGAGTGAGTTGAAGAGATGGAAGATATAGCCCGTTCAGGAGAATGGCTTCCTGTTTGTATACCAGAAAGTATGGGGAACTCCATATAACTTCCTTGGGTCTTACTCTATCAGCCCATAAGGCATTATGAAGTGAATTGTGCCAATTCCTCTGGTTGTCCCCAACTGTTTTCTTTAATATCCTCACTAGGTTCTTATTGGTTGATTCTGCCACTCCGTTCCCCTGTGGATAGTAGTTTGCAGAGTATTTGATTATGATTCCTTTGTCTAAAGCAATATATGTTAATAAGGTGGAAGAAAAGTAAGTGACATTATCGAAAACAAGGATGGAAGGCATACTGAACCTTGTAATCAACTGTTGTTCTATGAATTGGATCACCACCTTTTTGTTTACATGAGTCAAATGGACGACCTCTGCCCATTTCGTGAAATAGTTTGTGGTAGTCAGTATGTATCTATGTTGTTTTGAAGAACTCGATGTAATTTCTCCTATGATATCTAACCCCCATTGCTTGAATGGCCTGGAGACAACCACATGTTGGAGTGGGACAACTGCTCTCTTTTCCCTCCTTGTGCTTATTTGACAAGTATTACAGTTCCTAGCATATGTGTGAGCATCCCTAAACAAAGTAGGCCAATAATAGACGACTCTCAGTATTTTATGAATGGTGGTATTCCCTACGAAGTGTCCACCTGCAAGACCATCATGGATCTCCTTCAGAACCTTGTTTTCGTATTCTCATTCGATACATATGAAAAGTACCCCATCATAATTAACGCGGAAGAGCACCAAATTTATGAGGTGATATTGTGTTGATTTTAGCCCGAGAGCTCTCCTTTCCTTAGGGTTTAGGTTTTCTGGGAAAGTCCTATGGTGCATGAGATAAGATAATTTCCCATACCAAGACTCCTACCCTAGGGAGACGTATGTAGCTTCAATACACCATAATTCCAATTCATTCTCCCACCCGGGGTCTTCATTTACTTGGTCCCGGGCTTCAGCTGCCAGTTTACATAATCCTTGTCCCTTAACAAGTTTGGAAGGTTTTATATCTAGATAAAATTATTGGAACACTTCCATCCAACTTCCTCTTATTTCCCCCATCTTTTTTTGAGTGAATAGGGATTAGACTGCGGGATGAGGCACAATGAATTTGGTGTGGTTCTTTATTTTATTTTATTTTATTTATTTTTTTATTTTTTTATCTAGAGGAATCGGTAACGGCGAAAGTATTTGGCTTGCGTGACATGAGGTTGAATCCCGTAGGCTACCTTATAACCCCTAGGGAGAACCACACCACCCGCAATCTTGGCCTCCGGATAAGACGAGGTTTGAACTCGTGACCTACTTAGTAGCAAAAAATCCTTAACAATACGTCCACTGACCACGAGACCGCATGCCTGTGGGCAATTTGGTGTGGTTCTTTATGATGTAATATCTGAAGTGTTTCACTGCCTTGTACACCGCATAAGCTTGTTTGTTTATAGCAGGGTAATTTGGTTCATCCCTTTGGAGATTGGTGCTCATAAATGAGACCAGGGCCTCATTGTTATCATCATCTTTACGAGTCAATATTGCAACTAATGATTGGTCTGAGGCAAAAGTGTAGAGGAAGAAATCTTTGCTAAAGTCGGGAATTTGCAACACTGGGGCTTGAGATATTGTAGTCTTAATGTTGTTGAAAGAACTTTTTCATTCATCATCCCACTTAAATTCAACATCTTTGTGGATCATCTTTTGTAAGGGTTTGATAGTTTCAGCGAAATCGAGGGTGAAATTTCTCACAAAATTGATTTTCCCAAAGAAGGATTGCATAGCCTTTTTGTTGTGGGGTAATGGAAGCTGAGCTATAGCCCTAATTCATTCTAGGTCTATGTGAATTCCTTCTTGATATATAATATGACCTAGTAGTTCCCCTTCCTCGACACCAAATATAGTCTTCTTAGGGTTTAAAGATATACCGTATTTCCTACACCTCTCGAAAATCTGGGTTAGGTGTCATATGTGATCTTCTCTATTCTTTTAATACACAATCATGTCATCCAAATAAACTACTACACACTTGTTGATTAATCCCCGAAATGCTACGTTCATGGCCCTTTGGAAGGTTTCCCTTGCATTGGTTAACCCAAAGGGCATGTGTTTATAAGCAAAGGTTCCCCACTTGGTTCAGAAGGTAGTTTTCAAATGGTCTTCCTCTGAAACTAGAACTTGGTTATAACCTGAAAAACCGTCCAGCAGGGAGAAAATCTTAGAACTAGACACGGTCTACAAGAGTTGCTCCATCGGTGGGACTAGGTAGTTTTCCTTTTCTGATGCTCTGTTGAGGTTTCTGAAATCTACACACAGATAGATCTCCTCAGACTTTTTCCTGACATGAACCAAATTTTCTACCCATGCAGAGTGTCTAACGTAAAATATGATTTTACCATCTAGTAATTTTTTTAACTCCTGACACATGAGGGGTTCCAGATATGGATGGTACTTCCAGATATTTTGTTGGAAGGGTTTTACTCTGGATTTTAACGGGATGGTGTGTTTAATGATATGAGTATCATAAGTTTTCAGATCTCGGTAGGACCATGCAAAAACATCTTGATATTCTCTAAAAAGTTTGAGATAGGCCTTTCTTTATTCTTTGGATACTGTCTTGCCGAGATTTATATTATTAGGGTTCTCCGGGGTTCCTAGGTTAATAGTTTCGTACATGGGACATGAACTTCTTGTCTTTGTGTTCGTTGACCCTTTAAATCTTTCCCTTAAGTAATTTTTTTTTTCTAAATTGGCTACCCCTTTCGGTATCGTGTGATACCTCGATTTGTCAGTCGATTGATTTTTTTCGAGTTTTTGTACATGGGGATCGATTTCTACTAATTTTTCCTAAAATATTTCATCGTCAATAACCAGATCTTTAAAATTATCCTGATTGGTTAAAAAGTTTATGATCTGTTCGTCTCCTTCAAAGACCTTCCAATTGGAAATATTTTTGGGCACCGATGGTTTGTAGAGTAGCTCCAAAGTGAACCAGGAGGCTTCATAGTCTTCTAAAGGGGATAGCCTTGAGGCAACAATGTCTAGGGAATCAACAAGAGTGTTCTTTGTTCTGGTGATCGCTGTAATGTTGAAGGCTTCAAAATGTTCTACTAGTTTGTGCACTTCCTATTAATAATTCTTCAGGTGGGGAGAGTTGTAGTGTATAATGTTCCTTAATTGTCTAATGATGATTTCAGAGTCTCCAAAAACCTTTAGTTCCTTAACGTTTAAGTCTATGGATTTATTTATCCCATGTACTAGAGATTCATACTTGAAAGTGTTGTTTGTGCATTCAAATTCCAGTCTGTAGGACATGCAATTTTGTTTACCTTTGGGATCAATGAGGATACACCCCACTCCCAATCCTTCTTGTGACTTAGACCCATCAAAATACAAGGTCCAAAATTGTGAGAGAAAACCATCAGTTTCTTTTTTCCTCCCACTTTCCTCCTTTCCTCCTTTCCTCCTATTTGCTTCGTGGTTTCTAATAGGGGTTCTTGACATAAGAGGATTTCTTCTGTCATCGTCGGCAAATTTTATTGAAAAGTCATTTCAGAGTTTTTGGTAAGAAGGACATTAGATGAAAGAGGGGAAAAATTCCCGAAATTAGAGTCACAGGAATAATTGCCTAGCACGGGGAAATATGCCGAAGAGGGTTCGTTGAGGGTGTCTAATTCAGTGACAATATGTTTTATATATCTTTCCCTATCGATCCTGATCATATTTGTGTGTCCCTTCAATGGAAACCAAAGGTGATCCCAATATGTACTAAAGTATCCGTTTAACTTCTCAGACCAATCTCGACTAAGTAGCAATCCATAAGATTCTGGGATGTCTACTACAATGATGTCAAACACTTGAACAAATTTCAGGTGTGTCTCCATCCCGATCATGACATATTTTAGCTCTCCCATATTTCAGGTGTGTCGCCATCCCGATCATGACATATTTTAGCTCTCCCATAACCTTCACCTGGATTCTATCTAGTTGTATCACATGTTTATCAATTTTGAGAGGGACTACATTCAATTTATTACATATAGATAATGGCATAACATTAGAGGATGCCCCTGAGTCAACCAAACAATTGTGGAGGTTTATGTTTAAGACTTCAAATGTCAAGAGGAACGGTGGGACAAAAGGCTTTCCTTTTTTATCTTCAGAGCAAGCGTTCACAATTGGTTTATTTCTTAGATCTGAGAGGGCCGGATTTTATCCTTGGTCAGTGCTTGTTGTAGGATTTTCTACTGACTTCAATGCTTGTAACATAAAGTCCTTTTGCTGAGGGATTCTACAGATGTTCATGATCGATATATTTTCCTTCAATTTTTTCAAATCTTTTACTATGTTGTAGTCTAGATTGGGTGATTCTCGTGTATGGATGTTTGTATGGTTTCTTCGGGAGACAAAAGGTTCTTTCAGGTGATCAGACATTGGTTTTCCTCGTAAATTTTGGGTAGTAGTAAGGTCGTTGGAGACAGGTTGACCCCTACTTCACGTTTGCACAACCAAGACCTCAATGGGTGGTTCTTGAACCTCAGATAGATCATCAGAAGGTATTGGTAGGTCGGGGTCCCATATTAGCATGGATGTTTCTTCTGGTGGATCATCTTCTTCCTGATAAAAAATATTCATATATGATCCACTTGATTTTTCAGTAAGGGAAACCTTCTCTAGAAACCAGTTGGCCATCAGATTCATGGCATGCACTCATTGTGGGCAATCTCTTTCGAAATGTTTCTCTTGGTGATAAGTACAAAAAAGGTCGGATGCTACATTTCCCAGATCGATGTTTAAGTTGGCTGGGGGAGGTTCAATTGCTTTGAATGGTGGATTTCTTTAAAAAAAAAGGTTTATAGGGCCTCTGGCCTTGGTTTCCTTCCCCCACACTTCTTTTCATGTTTATGATTTCGTTTGACAATTTCTTTATCATTCATTGTAGGTCTTTTATGTCTCCATTTCCTTTTTTGGGGACCTTGTTCTGTTTGTTTCCTTGGGGGTTTGGACAACAAGAGTCCTCTCTTGGGAGGAGGTTGAACTTCCCTCTTAACTGATGAGACCTGGCCTTCTTTACATCCCTTCATTTGAAATTCTATTGTTTTGGCTTCCTCAAAATTCTAAGCTAAGGTTGTTTTGGCAGCCCTCTTCACAAACATGGAAGTGGAAGCAGGGAGATCATTAACGTACACTTTGATTTGCAACTCCTGAGTGGGTTTAGCTTCGGGTTGAAATTTGGTTAGGATAATGGTGAATCGTTGATTGAAATCTTTAAACTTCTCCTTTGAAATCATGGTGGCTGTGAACAACTAAGTCATCAAAGCTCCTGTAGTGGTTTCTTCTATAGATTTATCTAAAAAATACTTTTGAAATTTCATCCAACTAGTTATGGAACCTACAGGTAAGTCGAAATACCACATGGAGGCCGAATTCTCAAAAGTATAGGGGAAAATCCTGCATACTACATCTTCATGTTGGACATTCATCAGTCTAATAGCTAGTATGAATTTTTTGATACGGTCTTCAATTTCAGGGTCAAATTTAGGGAGTAACTTTTCTGGATGTTGGGAAAGGTTATGTACTCATCCGAGGATGGCCAGAGCATCTCTGGCCAACCAAGGTTGATTATTCTGAGGTGTGTTTCCTCTTTATTCATTATGATCATTCTTACCTTCCATGTCGTCTGACTTCGACACTGAGCGTTTCGAGTTAAACCATTCCTCGTTAGAAAAATCATCGGGCTTGGAGCAGTTATCGGCTGGTGTTTCGGGGATTAGATTAAGGGGATGTTCAATTTCAGTGATGGAGAAATCTATCAGGTCCTCTACTGTGTGAACAAAAACCTGGTCATGGGTGTCGACCTCTGGTCTACTTACTTGTTTTCTACAAGGAAGTAACGAAGCTAAGCATAGTGCTTTGATTTGTCGGGCGCAAGCTCTTATGATTCTTATGAACTGGTTCAACTCCTCATGGGGAATAGCGTAAGGTATTTCAAGGAATAAAGTTTCTTCCTCTTGTTGGGGTGAGTTACGCATTTTAGGAGTACTTAGTGTGTGTGTGGGCTATCTTAAGAATGACTAGCCATGCATGTGGGCTATTTTGAATCTAGAGGCTGTGTGAAATATTACATAAGAAATATTATCATCCATTCATTCTTCAGGCCCTCCTTCTAGCACCATTTATGTTGAGGGGTCCTAAATCCCTTTAACTCAACAGTAGGAACCAAACCCGTCACCGAAGCCCAATTATAATATGAAACGTTTAATAGTGGAATGGTTCTCCAGATCTTGCGACCCGACCAATTAATCGATGGGATTTATGTAGTGATTTACATGATATCTTCTCGCGAAAACTCCTCCTTCAGTTTGAACTTTCTCTTTTTGTATTTTCTCTTATAGGTGGGTCTGATAAAAGATAGGTGCTGGTATAAACCAACTGGGTAAAGGAAAAGGGGAAAAACTTAACTAGTGAAGAAGGTTGAGCTCAGGATAACCCTTGTGCTCAAGCATGCATACAAAGATTTTCACACCTACGACAAGCCTAGTACTAATACATCAACTTGCTGGAATTTCAATTATTGATTGAGATACAATTGTCGAAAGAAAAAATACATGCAATAAAATGATGGAAAGAAAATTAGTTTCCTTAGATCTAATCACTAATCACACATTAACCGCACAATTTTATTTCCATCATTAGAGATAAGAACTATAAAAATATTGAATCAACTAACTTATCAATAGATTTAGAAACTCTTACTCATTACAACATCCATTCATGAGATAAAGTCAGAAGTAATTCCTCCATATGATCCAATCACACATGCCTTTGATGTAAAATAGAAACTTGTCTCCGGTCCTAAACATGAATTCTCAATTAAGGTAGCTCCGAAATAGTTCTTTACAATTCCAAAAATGAGAGTCTTTGCAAAAACCATCGACCTCTTCTAACATGTCGATCCTCTTATTTATAACAAATTAGTAACTCAAAATAACTATCAAAAGTGCAAGCTAAGTAAAAAAAAAAATCGCCACATGGCGCTTTCATCTCTCAACCTTGTAAGAGTCATTAAATGGTTTCACTTGAGTGGGTGACTCTTCTCATACTCTGACCATTTGACGAAGAGTTCCTCGCATGTGTTGTCATACAGGAATCTGTGTTGGTCCATTGGGGCTGAAAGGATCTCCTTTATCTCCACTACCCGTGCCCGATACTTGACTACTTTAACACTTAACTGTTGTAACACTTTCTGAGCCTTGATCGAGTGCTCCATGAACTGTTGTACTTGACCCGGTGCCATGTTCACCACCTTTTCTATCTCCACAGTCCACAATGAGTCTTGTTATGCATTTATTTTGACTATGGCGTGCAAGTCGAAAAACTCCTCGGGTGTGTCGAATTCTAGGAAACTGATGTCTCTCATCGCCTGATTGATCTTGGTCCAATTCCTTTCACAATCAACCCATTTCTCTTGGATTTATCGTTGAGGTGCTTGGGCCATCTTCACCTAGTATTCAACCGGCTTCCTTATACATTCGATGTTGTTGTCCCTTAGCACCCGAATGTCGTCATCTTCATCGTCTTGAACCTCTTGGTGGGATTTCTCATACCATCTTTCCATGTCTTTGCATGTTTCCAGTTCCATAAGGGTGTCTTCTTGGAAATCGACTATCCCTGTAGTGAAAAGGTTCTGCTCACTCATGAATTTAATGTAGGCATCCTGGAATTTGCTTCTCAATAATACCGTAGCCTGCGTGGAGTCCTGATAATATTTCTCCAAATGGTGCAGATGCTCCAACTCTTTTATCACAACAACCAACTCATATTCATCTTTCCTTTCTCTATTCAGGGTAGCATCTATGATTTCCATCACTGCATTGATAAGCTTGGATGTTTTGGCATGCTCCGTGATGATCAGTTTCTCCTCTGTGGTGACGAGGATGGAACTATCCAAAGTAATCCTCCTTTTCTTAGTGGTTCTTTTCATGATGGCCTTCCTCTTTCGGTCGTAGGCAATGGCTTGTATATCGATGACCTCATCCACAGGTTCGGGGATTTGTTTCTCTCCCCAAGTAAGAGTGTTTCCCAGGCTCCCGACGATGTATATTTGTTCAAGACTAGGTTCTTGAACCTCTTATGTATGTCCCGAAGGCTGGGCCTTTAGTTGTTTCTCATCAAGGGGTAAAGTACTGGCCAAAATTGATGAATTAGGGGTAGGCTCGGTACTTACTTGTTAATCGGCTGTCGAGATGCCAATTTCCTGTTGTGGGATTTCTTGCCCTTGTTCACCTGATCCTAGCTAATCCCTCGAGCTGTCCATTGGGATTCCCATTGTGTCGAGTGGATCAACATCCAAGGAACTTTCTACCTCGTGATCATTCTGTGGACTGATCTAACTTGGAGCATCGGGAGCTAGGGTGGATGCCTTCTCAGATTATGTTTCCTCTGTGATTCTCACCGGAGTGACCAAGGACACATCTGAACTCTCCTCATCGTCATAGATGGTTATTAGATCAAACAGGGGATTTGGTGTACTTTCTCTCCCTGATTTCCTTGCTATCTCGGGCTGAGATGAAACTTCCCCTGGTGATCCATCTTCTGGTGTTGAAGCTTCAGGGTTATCTGACTTGATGGTTTCTTCAATTTGTATTGACTCTGGGTTACTTGGTCCTCCCCAGATTTCGATTAGGTTGTCGATAGGAACCCTCATCATATCTTCAAGATCCAGGTCATTCTGTAATTGATCAATGACTGTCTATGCCTCTTCCATGAGGATAAATATCCTTGTCTGCGCCTCTGGTGTCAAGAACAATCCCCTTCCCTGCACCTATGTTGTCTCTGCTGCTTTGATTTCTTCCCTAGTTCTGAGGGCCTCTTGAGCCAACTGTTCTATTGTTTCCACCTATTCATCCATGCTCATGGCCTTGAACCTGGTCATGTTTGGGTTAGCCATCATCTGCACCACCACGTTCCAATCCTGGGTGTTCTTTATGAATACTTCGTCCTCAAACTTATCATGAGCATACAATTAATGGGATGATACTTGTGACGCATGTTGGAGGACCAGGCCTTTAGGATCATGCTTGCGGAATTGACCTGTAGGGAACCTAAATTCAATTTGTCTCAACCCTTCTTGTTTGGCTTGAGCAGTATCCTTTACCAGATAGAACCCCATGTGGAAACCGTAGGCTATGAAGGCTCGTTTCTTGTCTTTGACCAATGTGGCATTATAGCCCTGCAGGATGGTTTGATAACAAATTTATCCCACGATGAACCGATCTGGGACATGAGCTGGTAGAAGATGTGGTGCTTTGGTGGCCCCTAACACCCTGATGTAGGTTGAGCGCTCGTCCAAGTACCAATGTCCTACCTTTTCTATCATTTTCTTGGTTTCCACTAATAGCCTTGGGCATAACTTCTTAAAAAGAACAAAATAAATGTGGGCGATGAATTCATCGAAGATTAGGGTGTAATATTTCTTGTACCTGTTTTCCCATAGCACGCTGAAGTAGATGTGGACCAGGAGTTCTGCAACATGCCAACCTAGATTCATACCGGCAAAGACATTCCTTGTGCACATGACATCAAACATATATAAGGCCATGTAGAAAGTTGGTGCCTCTCCTTCCTTCAACAACTAAGCCTACCGTATACAAGTGCTCAATTGTTTTAAGATTATCGCTCCCTAGTTGAAGCTTCTCTCGGTGATCGCCACTGTGTATGCCAAAGGCATCCATTCTTCCAAAAACTTGGAGCAATATGTTTCTCCATATAGCCTGCAGATGAGAGCCATCAAATAGATGTATGGCTCTATAAGGTTGATTGTCCCGTACCATCCATTTCTTCGATTGGTGAATTTATTGTCTTCTCTCCACCATGAAGCCATCAACTGAATGGTGTCATGGAATTCATAGAACTTCACCATGAAGTCTGTGTTGAGACGCTCTTCTGGATCCATGAGATTGTAGTATTTATGGACTTCTGTCGAGAGGAAAACTATGACGCATCTTCCATTATCATCGTTGATCAAGCACTTCTGCCCATCCGTATGGTCGATGAGCCATTTCATAACCTCTATCCATGGGAAAATGGGGGTTCTCCTTGCCATCATGTGTAAATATGATCATCTAATGTCAAGGAGCACCTGGTCATCGAGTGCCCTTACGTCCGGGTCATTGTGTGGGATATACTCTAGGTATTCTTCTCGGCTAATTCTGTTGAATAGATCCCCCCACTGTGGGAGTGCTACCTTGGATCTGATTCTTGCCTCTATGTCGCCAAAGGTAGGAGGCTGGGAAAAATATTTCTTTGTAGAAGTTTTGATGACAGGCTCTGCCCTGGGAGCGTACTCTAATTGCCTCGTGGTCCAGGGAGAAGAACCTTCACCTATCTCTGGTTCTTTCATCTTTGGTGCTCTCGGTGAGAATCTAGTGGTGGGTTTTTTCAGTGGCATTCTTCCTGCAACTAGAGTGAAGTTTAGAGACTATGTAATAAACTGAATGAACATATATAAATTATGACCAACGAATTGACAGGCTTGGACACATACCTTTGAAGCTTGTTAAACCTGATTTTTGATAATCAAGAGGGTCAGTACAATCTTCGAGTTTCTCACTTTTCTTCTTCGAACGCTCTGGAATTTACTTATGCGCATATTTAATTTGTTCACAATGGTTCAATATATTTAAACAGGGAAGATCTTACCATGTTGCATCTGCCATTCAATTCGGGTTATGAGTGAAATTTCAACAAATCTATCACCGAATATTTAGAGGAGTTTGAACTTAAATTCATTGTGGGTTGACAATGAAGGCATGGGTGGTAATGTGGTCTATCGACAATTTCAAAATGTTGTTGCCTAATAAAGCGCAAGGTAGAAACTAATGCAAGATCACGCATTAACTAGTTCCTTAAATGTCCAAAATCTGATCGTATCTAATGCTACAAATGTCCCATTGTTCTGCTCTTTCAGCTGGTGGTTCCGGGGTTGGGATTGTGCTGTGAACATTTTCGTTGATATCCTCCTGCAAAATATCCGAAGCCGATCGATCTTACCTTACAGTGCTGACGTGGAAAACATGATTGAGAGGTGTGACTAGGGCCTAGGGAACCAAAAAATGACCTGGGATAGAACTAGACCGCACAACCCTCTTACCTGGTAAAGACATGTGGTGTTTGATACCATTGAATTAATTTGGTCATATTAATCAGAGTCATGAATTTCCTTAAGCTATTCATTCTAAAACCAAATCCTAGCTTGTCGACACCGAACAGTGTCAACGATCGACGATTGGTGACAAACCTACCCAAATTCTCTCGGATAGGCTCCCTTGAAAAAGTATCGATGCCGAAAACACATCAGGGATCGACGATCGAAGATAGCTTTATCATAGTCGAAATGTTTGTTTTGATCCTTCTGGATTTTCCTCGATCCTGATAAAGTGCGTCGGGCATCAACTATCGACGATTTCTTTACGTCCTTTGTTAACGTCTGTCTTCCTCGTATTTTACAGATGCTGAAGGGGATTGGATATCTCTCGAACATTTATGTGAAAAAACTTACATAAACCAAAACTTCCTTCTACCTTCCGCCAATGAGGATCGACGCTTCGACGACTGTTGTTTTCCGTGTGGTTCCTTTAATTGCTTGAATTCTTTTTTATGCCAAACCTGAGCATTTTAGGTCTAGTGTTTGGCTGTCGATTCTTAATTTAGGTGTTAAGGTATTTTAGTCATGAGGTTTCATAAGTTCAAACAAACATAAATAGGTGATGAGAGTCATGAAAACAAACAAAGATAAAACATTTCCCAAAATGAAATTGAGTCAGACAGTGCAGAAAAAAAGTGGTACCCAAAAAGTGACAAAATTTGATAAGGCATTTTTAGGGTGTGTTGAGTGCTCAACAGAGTCATCGACCATTTATTGAATGATGTGGCAACTACTGACGTGGCCTGACATGTGGATACTAGAATGGCATGACGCATCATCCTAAGGTGTCAACTTTACTGATGTGGCATGACACGTGGATGAAAGGTGGCATGAGACGTCATCCTCCTCTTTTATTCATCGACAATCGACAGTTTCCCTTGGGCAACCTAAACACCTCGCCAAATTATCCAACCTGATCATCAACCACAGGGGATCGATAATTCCTCTTTTCGAGTAAACACCTTGCTAAAATATCCAACCCAACCATCGATCATTGACGATTCTCTTGCTAAAAAACCACTTCATCCATTTGATCAATCTTATCATCGACCATAGACTCTCAGAGTTATCTTTTGGTGATTTAACTTATTCACGAATTTTCATTGACTCCTGATACTTAGTAAATTTTGACCAAAAACAAAATGAATCTAGGTCATTGATCTCCAAGCCAAGATGATCTTGACCGTCAATCAACTCCCCTTTTCCAACCTCCAAAATATAATCCGGACCGTTAATCTGCTCCACTTCACAAACCTATGAAAATGAATCCTAGTCGTTGATTTGCTAGACCTTTCCAAACTTCAAAAAAACTTATAATATTTTAAATCTATTCATGATGAATCTGGGTCGTTTATCTTGAAATCAAATGCAATCTCGACCGTCAATTCGTAAAACTTCACCCAACTCTACATCGGACTTTAAAACATGGAATTCGACCTTCCAAGGCAAAGTTTAGCTTTGCAACTCTACATATTGATGTCATTGATCACCACTGAGAGGATTTTGAGGAAACTTCAAACTAAATGGCTTATAAATTTGGGGATTTCACTCTAGAATTCATCGTCACTAGTACATTATGCCCTTTTTATGATGATTTATCGATGCACGTTTTTTCCAAATCATCCCAAGTACGACAAAGGAAACAATCATTTTTTTTGTCGCGTCTACTTTGTCACAATTATGACCTTCAAGAGGTCATTGCAAGACTGAAGAAATGACTCGTCGTAAGAGAGAAAAATGAGCCCCAATCAATTTGGCACACTCACATCACTTGTTCATCGCTTGTTAGTTGAAATATCGATGAAATAGTGACAATTTTTCAATGATTAAGTGCCAAACTTGCGACGAACAAGCACCAAACCTTCGGTGAAAATTTGACAAACTTTCGATGAAAAAATGACGAGGCGACTGTATGTTCGATGTTTTCTGTCTCGGAAGAAAAGGACACGTTCATCAAAACTACAATGAAACATTTAAAAACATGTGATAAAAAAGTGACAAACATGAGGCGAAACATTGACAAACTGTCGATGAAACAATGACAAACTTGCAACGAGAAATTGATAAATGTTCAACGAAAAAATGATGAGAACATTGTATGTTCGACATTTTTTTTGGGGAGGAAAAAATACAGGTTAGTTGAACCATTGACGAACAAGTTCGTCGATGTTCCAACGACTGTCTATAATTTAAAAAATATATAAATGGCTGACAAAAGACATGTAGGGGAGTTAATTGTGAATAGTGCTAGTAATTAGTCTTCAATACTGACTCACCCTCCCCCGGTATTAGGAAACTTATTTACAATTTTTTGCATTAGATTGACATGACCAATGGGTTCGATGGCTATCCCTCACTGAAAGGTGGTACATTACCTTTGATGAGGAACAAAGTTGATCTAGAATTAAACCCAAGTAAGAACAATGAAAATAATAAAGAAATAAGAAATTGAAATTACTTGCATAATTATACTCATTTGTCAAAGGCCTCTTTAAAGTTTTACAAAGGGTCCACAAGCTAACTGCTTTCATGTATTCCAAAGAATAAAATATAAAATAACCTAAGTGCAGATAGCTCAAAGAATAAAAGAAATGATAAACAATGCATATTCACACAACTTGAAGGATGAAAGATGCAACTAACTATCCATGAATTATGTTGGGAATTTGAAAAGGTTCCCTTAAGGGAAATGTGATACCATTGAGGTGTCCTTGTTAAAATGTGGTGTTGGTGATATATCCTTCTTCATATTCATTCCCTCCTATTCCAAATCAGTTACTCTTAGTTTAGATTGAAATTTCCCCCACTTTCCTCCAAGTTTAGGACTAACTCTTTGGGAAGTAAAAATGTTGGAAGAAACATACCGCAATGTTGATTGTTGAGATGTAACATCCAAAGGTGGTTCCATAGGGAGATTGGTTCTATTCCTGAAAACTAAGTGTCTATTATCTAGGGTATTTTTCCATTGGTTATGGCCTATGGTTGGCAATGCAAGAAATATGTTGAATCCAATGGAAAAATTATTTGTTGGAACAAGTATGCTTTGTCTATGAGGAGAGATATATAGTGGTGAAAATAGTCATGTGAAATGAAATAAAGTATAGATGAGGTGAAAACATGAGAGAGTGTTGGCTGGCTAGGGTTTTTCCCCTATATCGCCCTCCTATATCACACAATGCATCACCAACTTATGTAGATTCTTTCTACACCTAATAGTTCATTCAATGAACATCCATGATCCAATATCATCAATAGTTTATAATTCAATGTCTTAGGATATGGTCCAGTAATTGAGACAAGGGTTTTCATGCTAAATATCCATTTTAAAACCCTATAAGTTATAGAGTCCTAAAAATTAAGTTATCGACCCAAATTAATTCATCCCTTCACACTTGATGTGGGAATCAATGTAGTCTATAAGGAATGATGTGTATTTATTTTGAAGAACCTAAGACTAATATTTGTACAATATAAGCTTGACAATCATTCTTTTCACCCATCAATCATTTTGAAGGTTGGAAATGAAAATATAATGATATGGGAAGGTAATAAATATTGTGAAATAAAGCATCAACAACTACTATAGCACCATGAACATAACACCATTTATATTTAAACTCAAAAATTTCTTTCATTTCAAGCATGTATCTAACACCTTTAAATATAAGAGGAAGATAAGTTCTCCAGTAATAGAATACATACAAAAACAATGTGAAATTCACTAAGGCTCTCCAACACTTCTGATTTTGTTTCAGATCCTTCAATTTCATAAAAATCCAAGTCACCGAGTGTTCCTCTTGATTCAACCTCTTTTTCAGAAACCTTCAACACATTCAGAACCTCAATACATAATCAAGTAAAAATCCCCTAAAACAACCACAAGAGAAAACCACACCAGGGGTTATCTTACATGATCATTCACAATAACAAATATGAAGTTATAACTTTAACTGAGCAGATAGTATAGTGGACATTGTTAGCACAAATGAGACTATTGACTTAAATTTTTTGAAAATGATTCTTACAACATCAAACTCCACATTCTTCAAAATGTCATCCACAAGCATAGATACCTAACAAGGTGCATTGTGATTAGATACCAAAACTATTTTTACAAAAACATACCTCCCTTTATCTGCTATAAAGAAACAAAAACCAATAATTTGTTTCATGATCGTGATTCAAACATGTTCTATTTATTTGTCTATAGAACATGTTAAAAAATATGAATGTCGATAATGTACATGATTTTGTCAGTGGCATGAATACCGAAAGAAAAATGTGGCCACATGTGAATGACTCACATCAATATGATACTTGATGGTAAGTCGCAGTCATAAAAATGGACATGCTCATATGAATGGTTTCTTCCAATCAACCTCTTAAATCACTCATGTTTAGCTCATTTTCACATCATTTGACTCCTTCAAATCAATAATGTATTCCCATTTGTTAGAGATTTTTCCAAGAACTACCTTATTTAGCTGCGACGTGCCAATTTTTCAATATAAATTTGGTATCCTAACAAAATAAGTCGTGGAAAAATAAAGGTGCATCATGGGAAAGCATGCTTACTGAAACTAGGATTTTCAAACTCCCATTGAAATCTTCAAATCATAAAAACAAAGGAGAAGGTGACAACTTTTAAAATACTCAAATATAATCAAAATAAAAACCTATTAATAATTAAAATAAGGTTGCAAAATTTCCAAACAAAGATGGAAAGCAATGATAATGGATTAAAACAGAGAACCAAGGAGGGCCAAATAAATAACAACTTATAGGCAAATATGAATCCATCACAATATAAATTTAATTGTTGTAAATGTGATTGTGTGTTATGAAACTTTACCAACATCGATAAAAACAAATCAGGGACATTAGGGACATATGAATGTCCACTTCAGAATACCATAGATGTGAAAAATCATCCCATGTTCTAGAACACATGCACCCAAAACTTTCATGTACAATCAGGGAAAAACAAAGCAAGAACATAATCTCTCTATACCTACTAGAAGCCCTCAAAACCATATTCAGAAAAATGGATCTACATTTGCATTATATATAAAAAAAATATGATATCTATGAATTTTTTTTTAAACACTAGAAATGTAGCATACAATATCAAGGGATGCCTCCACCAAGCTAGAGTTTACATGTACACACCAAATAGAAAATATATGGAATCAAAACTATAACAAATGTAGCAGGATGAATTGATATTGTCCCAACAAGTCCTTTCATATTTATATTTATAATAATGTGTATTCCTCAGCAAGGAAATTCAAGATGCTACTATATTTGTGGGTCTTCTGGTGACTCGAAACTCTAGGTAAAATCATCCATCTCAAAATAATTTCCCTTTTTTTTTGTTCCAACTGGCACATGCCATGATATTGAATTAGTTCCAAGATTACATGCATAAAAAAAATCTGTTTTGAGACACATGTGTGACAGTGAGTACCCTATTTCACTATATGTTATTGTACATAAGTAAAGATAAAGAGGACCTTATTCCCGAAGAAAATTTAAATCACATATTCCCACTACTGGAAACAAGAAACAAAACACACAACATGCCATCAATTTGTTCTTTTAATTTGTTTGAACATTTTGGGCTAAAGAAGTGTATGTTTAGTCCTCACTCAACCTATTCAGCACCAAAAAGAAAATTATCCCATATTAACCCTTATCAAGGTAGTACATACTACACAAACATGTAGCAAACCAAATTTTCAATATACATCGACTGAAGCATGGAGCCTATGATGACACTGTGTCATTTTCAATAAGTGTAATCAGTTCATAATTATAATCTCTCCTCAGGTGTCATCCATACATAGATTACAAGCACATAATATTGTGAACATTGGATATTTCAAAGGGTGATAAATTAGAAAACATGTTTATTTACAATATCTCATTATGATGCAAGAGTTTGAGAACCAAATTTTCCCATAATGTTATTGGTTTTACATTGAGTAGCGAAGTCCAACAAGTTGGGGAGTTTGCAGTGTGCAGGTAACATATATACTATGGGCTACTTGTGCCACATTAAGAGACAGTAGGGAACTTAAGTGAGGGGATGGAAATAAATGCAAAGAATACATTTTACCAAAGACTAGTACTGAAAACATTGTGGAAAACAAGTAAAATTTCAAGACATGACAATGCAACAAGAACCTTTATTGTTAATATGCATACAAGAGGTTAGACTAGTCAAAAAAATGTCACATGATTGTCACATTAAGATTAAAAATGACTTCATAATGGTGATTCATTTCATAACAACAAAAGGATTTCAAGGTAACAAAAAAGCTACCAGATTGGCATGCGACCCCTACCACTATGTGGCATTCTTTTCCTATCTGTACAAGAGACTGAGCGACTTTGGGGTAAGACATACTTAAGGGAGCGCTAGTAGACTGAAGGGAGCACCTCCTTGTATCCATGGTAATGTGACTAAAAAAAAGCACTAACAGACTTGAGAAAGATGAAATACATACTTGGGAATGTGGACTAATGCAACCAAACATGAGCTCTCTAGCATAGACGACTCAACCCATTTATCTCACCTAATTTGGATCCAGGTCTATTTCCCATCTATATGCCCTAACCATTTTTTTGTATTTTTGGTGGGAGATTGGGGTCAGGTACAAATAACCCTGAATTCTAATGAAGCGAGAAAGAAAACTTTACAAACATATATTCTTCAAATAACTTGTTTTTTGTAATCAAAATCTTTGATCATTTTCACTATTTCACAATGGAATCTTTCTATCTAAATTTCGACAGGTACACTACATTTTCTCAAAGTGGTTGTTCTATTGTTGTCAATTATGTCAAGCTTAACCAGGTCATGATTTACCATATCTGAAATCTCTCTATTTCTCCCCAACTCCCAATTGTGACTGTGCTTACCTAGCCTTCACCCTATTAGACACCCCCTTTGACCCACTCCCTATCCCCAGTCCATTTGGAAACCCACATGTTGTGATTTACATTGATATTGCATATGATGATAACAATAGATTCCGCCTCTCCCAAATTATCCCCCATTTCTCTCACTCTTATTCCCTTAATACAAGGATGAACACATATGATTGACTATCAAAGTTCCTTTGGAAATGCACCTTGTACCCCCATACCACAACCAAAACATACATATCCTCCCCAAGGTAATTTCCCCATGATGTCCACTTCAACATAAGAAATGGGAATTTCTTGCTTCAAGGAAACATGAACTTCTCATCCCCAAATGCACTTCCCCTAAATCCTTTTGGTGAACCCTCCTCCCTAATAAAGCCTCTCTTTCTTTCAACATTGACTACCAATCTACATCATTTTACAACGTGCCATCTCAACCCTTATCATTGTAACCCTTCTACTCATGCCTTGTGAGACCTATTTTCCCCAAGTGATAATAGTAGAGTTAATTTAGCCTTGTGTACTAGTAGAGTATTTTTATCCTAGTCTATATAAATACACAAATGACAAACAAGAGCATCGTTATCTTAGTAGAGCATTGTTATCTTAGTCGATTTAAGCAAGAAAATGACAAACATATGTAAGAGAAAATTAAGAAATATCTAAAGGTATAATCCCGACGTCAATCAAACTTTGTTCTCTTCTCTAAGTTTCATACATATAATAGTTCTGACATTTTCGACCTTTGATTATCTCAAATAAGTCAATATTGTTGATAATTTTAAGCATGAATATTTTTGTAGCCTTAGATGGAGTCTAGGTTAACCACAAAAATAAAATATATAAAAAAACATCCTCTAAACACTTTTGCACAAAACAAGAAATTAGAAATGCTCTTGAAAGCATCATAATATTATCTGATCCATCAACAATCTTATCATAGATATACACTTAAATGCTATTACATTATATGTTATTCTCACAAAGCCAACAAATTATAAATAACTTATTGGAAAATGGAAAAATAGTAATCCAAGTAATAATACCTTACCATACACACATACACACAATTGGCTACAAGTTCTTTTTTATCTACATCATATACCCAACATAGATAATGCAAAATTACCACATTGATGTGATAATATTTTGTACTTGAGAGAGGAATATTACTCCTTTAACAATGGCAAGAAACATTTTATGACAAATAGA
>JZKD02S1323988.1:97951-110852 GCA_000966675.3 Picea glauca | reverse complement strand
TATATATATATATATATATTTACTAAATAATGTTATCTTCTCACCATTTGGGATAAAATATGAAGAACGAGGAGAAAAAACACTATATATTTTTCTTATATAGGATATCCATAGATTCCATAAGAATCGTTCCCTTGTACGTGAGTTTTCTGTATGGATTTCGTAGAATTATTAAGTTTACAAGTTGCACCATAATATTAAGAATGTGTATGGTGAACTGAAATCTTTATGATTTTTGTTGTCACTTGTGTATGTATATTTTGTAAGCATACTCCCCATTTGGGTCAAGCATCCCCTAAACTTGCCAACAGTTTCCAGCAGTTTGGGTTGGTTGATGCTCACTTAGACCATCACAAGTAGACTTTGAACCTATTGTAGTAATATTTTTTTTTTATGGAAACAAAATCAATTTTTTCTGTATGGTACTCATTTGGAATCTAGGAAAGGTTCCCAACATCAAATAGTTAAAAATATTTCTCATATATAACATAATTGAGGTTTGAGATTGACAAAGAGAATCAATTTAAATTTTTCATTTTGAATGGTGTTTAGGAAGAAAAAATTTCTCATACCTAAAGAAAACAACTTCCATAAATTACTAATGTAAAAGGAAAGATTCCATAGCACATAGCACATGATATAAAAGGAATAAATTTTCAGAACACGTTTTGATGGATGCCTCAATATCTATTGGAAAATAATAGGATTGGATGGATCACCCTAACTCATGTACATGTGATGGGAATCAAATTCTAGGTAGCAAAGGGGCAGACTCCCCTTAGGTCATGTCTCTTATGTGCCCCAAAATTCCCAAATAAAAGAGAGAGTGTTGGTTATTTAGGGGTAAGAAAAATGATGTTGGAAGAAAAATCCTTATCCCCATTAATCAACATCATGTGCCATATTTATTGTGCCATTGTTTCAAGTTGTACATAACAATCCAAATCCATGAATAGGTCCTCATAAGCTACTATAGAATGGACATGGGAAGTGTTATAGATTCCACTTGAGTGTGAGCAATGATCAAGAAACATGTTGGTGGAGTGGAAGGTGAAAGGAAATATTGATGTCCAATACTATGGGTATTATTGTTTATACATAAATACAAGGATAGGAAGGTGCATTGTTTTCCATATGTCTATTTTGATGAATGGTCAGAATAGGTAGAGCCTGATGTGATGTAAGTTGTCGAGGATTATTTTTTGAATGAAGCTCCATTTGTAAAAGTACAGTAGTGTTCTATAGGATCTTGTGAATTTCACTAGGTAGTAGATACTCATTGAGCACAACATGGGTTATGTGGATGGCTACAAAAGCATCAGGCCACATGATATCTCTCTTTTGAGGAAAAGAGGCCAGGCCTGATCAACAATTTGAGATAGTGCCAATGTTGGAATGGGACACTGATCATTTGGGTATTCTAGATTTGGTATGGAATGCTTGAGATCTCGGTGTTGTAGAAGTTGTGAGAATTATGGGAATCGGGTCATGGAAGGGAGAGAGAGGAAACCGAAAACATGGTTTGAAGCGTATTAAGGGATGATATAACATTCTTTGGACAAACTATGAGAGAGGGAAAAAAAGGTGGGTTATGGTGAATTGGGGATGATGGGGATTTAGAATGGAAGCAAGAGAGTGAGGTATGGATGGGGTAGGAGGGGTAGGAAGAGGGTTAACATTTCAGAGGGTCTTGAAGGAGGATGATGCAAATGGAGAAGACTACTTGGGGAAAGTTACGACATAGAGGGAAATGCATTTATGCAAGCTTACTTGTTGGGCTATAGCATTATTTGTGATTTCATAGGTTTTTCTATCTTTAAACAATTTTTATGTGTTGCAATAGGCATTGTATAATTCATTACAATTATGTTGATATGGAATGCCTAAGAATAAATTAGAATAATAGAGGGAGGAGTCATTGCATCCAATGGATCTCAGAAAGGCCCTATGGAAAACATTAGTGCATAATGTTTATTAACTAGAAGACGAGGTTTGTCCTATTGTACCCAAATGAGGTGATAAGGAGAGGGGTGTGATGTGGTGGGGAGATAAATATGACCTACAAGGTCTTGAGATATGATATTGTTTTGGCTATTGTTGAGGATGATCATGGCTAGTTGGTATTTCACTTGAAAATTATTAGTAAAAAGGATATTTGGAGCGTGCAAATAATTTTATTTAGTCTTAAGAGTAAGGAAGGGTCTTCTATATTAGGATTGGGAAGAGGGATTATTTCTAGTTGAGAATATGGGTCAGGATATGGAGATGAATTGGAAAATGCAATGGAATTCTCCTCCATGGATAGGGTGGTAGAGGTGGCTTGGAATTGTAAGAAGCTACAATATGTAGCAACATAGTTTGCATTTTTATGATAGTGGCATTGATTGGGGTGAGAGGAGGGTGTGAGAGGATGCAAAGTTGGCAACATTGATGTTAGAAGGATGTGCAGAGAGAGGGTAAGAAGGACAATGGTTTTGGGAAAGGATAGGGTTATGGTTATGGGGAAAAAGGAAGCAAGGGTGCTTTTCTAGATTGCATTCAATAACGAGGGATCAAAGAAGGACTTGATCTAGGGAGGTGATTTCAAATAATGCTACTTCATGATGAAAACGAACCAAAAATTCATAATTAAACTTAAGTATAAGTTCCTCTTCAAAATTTGTTATTTCGAGTTAGATCCAAAGCTTGGTAAAAATATTAAAATATTGTTGGATGCTTTGACTCAAAGCTTGTTGAAGTTGCAATCAGCTTCAAATCAAGTTCTGCAGGTATCCAAGAGGGTAAAAAAATTGTATTAAGGATTTGTATAAATCATCCCAAAGTAGTGATATGCCTAGGTTGAGGACTAGTAGTAGTATCTTCATTAAGTTCGATGTAAAGGTATGTAGAAGCATATTGTTGAATCTTGGGCCACTGTATATTTTGTCATGAGAGTAAGAATTCTTATTGATATCAAAAACCAACTCCACGTACCTTGATTTTGTCATTTAGTTGGTTAACTGATAAGGCCCAAATTTTCTTTTCCCTCTCATGATGGTCTTGAAGGTCTCTTAGCTCATTCACTTGGCCCTACACAACATGAGTTGTAGACATAAATAAATACTTCAAAAAATCATATATTCTATAAAATAAAACAAATCATCAGATAACCTGACTCAACAACCATAAAAGGAACAAGTTCAGTTGATTCTTTTCCCAGTACCTAAAGAGCCAAAATGCAAAGACTTGCGCATAAGTTCATTTCTGAGTTTTTTAAGTTGTCAGTTGGAGTCTTCCAAGGACATCCATGCCTCATGACATTCTTTCTTCTTTAATTCATAATCTTTACACAACTCTTCTATTTTCTTTTCATACTCCACAACATATTTACAACTCCCACCTTTACTCTCAAAAACAATAAAAAAGTACTATTTGTTATTTTAGACAATCTCCATTAGAAAAATTTTAATTTATACTAATATGACTACTTCACAAAAAAACAAAATTCAAGAATTTCTTACTAACATTCCAATTCCTCTGGAGGAAAAAATCATGTGGATTTTGTATTTCAAATATGAAAGGGAAAAAGGGCTACCAACACCATTGTTACCTTCTGATTATAACCCTCTTCACCTACTGCTAGTTCCTAGTCCTGGTTTATTTGCTTCAAATCATCTTCTGCAATCGTGATAGGATGTTTATGACCTATATGAACTAAAACTTATATTTGTTAGTACCATATCAAATTTTTTCATTCTCTATCACTACTTGTAAAGCATTGTTGACAATGGAACCTTTACATACATCACCACGAAGCTTGGGCCTGAGAAATCCTTGGAATTGGTGACTATTATGGATCAAGGAGGCATAACACCAAATATTTTCAAACACATTATTCTAATATATGGTCCATGCAAGTTAAAAAAAAAGGTTAGGATAAAATATTTTTTAAATGAAGTTTTGGAAAGAGGGATGAAACCCAACATAGTGACCTACAACACACTGTTAAATGGATATTGAAGCATATCTATTTTAATTGAAACTATGGACATCCTCAAAGAGATGCATTAAAATGATTGTACACCTAATAATCTTACATATACCACCGAGATTTAGGGACTCATTCAAGGGTACTAACTTCCATATGCTTTAAGGATGCATGTTGAAATGGAAAGCAAGGTGTATGAGGTAAACATCAATACAATGGAGAGGAAAATAAACTTGCATGTATGTGGCTCATGTTGGGTCGTTGTGGGGTTTGTGCATCACTGCCACCAGCAACGTCTCCATCAATAGGATGTTCCCCAATCAATGAATGGAAAATTGCCTATTGAAATAAAATATTAGAGTATTGCTCATATAACAATAACAAACAAAAATTTCTAAATCAATATATGTCTGAATAGTATTTTTTTTTTTTAATTTCCGCTTACCCCAAATTTTTCTATATCTTGTCTTAAAATTTTCATCCTTTTTTTTATCTCCTTTGTAAGTGGTTTAGACCTAGCCAATTCAATGTTATCCATATTTTCCTTTTTTAAGGCATTTTTAATTATTTTCATTGGGTTGAAAAAATAATATATTTCATTCCACAAATCATCCTGCTCTAACGGTGTTCTCATCTACATCAACAAATAAACTTGTTAATTAAGTTATTCTAAGAAATAATTGATATGAAAATCACTGTTATATTTGCTCCAAGCTAGATGGTTCCTTCCCACAATCACCCTGCCACATTATAAGATACATGACAATTTAGAATGTTATAAGAAAATAATATAAGAAGCATGAGCTATTAAAATGTATGTTTCAGATATAAAAAGGAAAATATTAATTACAGGTTTGGTATATTGGTAGAACATGTTTACCCCCATAATAACAATGCTTCCATCGATTCAATTCAAATCGTAATCAATCAACAACTCTTCCCCTGCAACTATTGTTTTCACTGCACATATGAATATTTGATTTCCTTCACGCCACTCAAATATATAATTGGGTTTCTTTCTTGTTGTACTTGGTCTTGTACTATTAATAAGCCCTGCAATATTTGCGACACCTTTTTCCTTCCATCAATATACACGATCGCTCCTTTATTGTGATCATTGTCTTTTAGTTGTATGTAATTTGTAGCGACTACATATCTTTGGATACTTGGTATACATCAGACCAACCTCAACCAATCTCCATAGTTGTAGCATGGTCCAACATACTCCATCATTTCAACAAGTTCTTCAACTTTCACCTTTATTCCATCCATGGAGAATAGGCCTAGACCATGTATGGGCGATGGAGTAATGCAATAACTCTCATTGAAAAAGAAGTCAATGTCCAACTGAGGAAGTTCATTGGGTAGCCATGGTCTTAGTAGATGTTTGTACCTCAAAGTAACCTCGACGTCACCTATGCTCTCATCGTCATATGAACATGAACCTCCTTCAACAAGAAATAATTCCATGCACCTACAAAATTTTCTTTTGACCTTTTCACCTCTAGTTGACCTCGCCCTATTAGATGTGTTGGACGTCATAACACTTTCCTCCCTCCCTCCAGAAATTCCTTCACTCGAGGATGATAGGTATGATAGGTACTTGTTCGGTTGTACCTACACTCCATTGAATGAGAAAATATAGTTAGCAAGATATGATTGAAATGGAAATGAAAATGGAAAGAACAAAGCACCAAACATCTTGTTTATTTCTTTGACTAAATGTAATGAATGGGAAAATGGGTGATTATCAATTATTGGGTTTGAACATTTGATGTAGAATATAGTTTTCCTACAATGTTGTTGGGCATTGGACTTGGCACCAAAACTAATTAAACTGAGTAGTGAATCTCGATTTGCACAAAGCCATTTCTTCAGGGTAATGAATACACATTAGATAAGCTTGATCTCAAGTCGAGAGTAATTGTAGAGACTTTCACATTTATTATTTTGCAATGAAGATTTGTCTTGATAAGACATACAAGCTGTCATGGGCCTACCATTTATGGATCATAATGGTATGAGAGTGGTTGGAAACAGTAATTTGATGAAGGAATTTCTCTGGTCTTATTCCCATTTGGTGACTCCACAAAGGAAAAAAAACCATGTTCTGGAAGATCCGAACTGAACTTCTTGTTTGTAGAGGTGAGACTTGAAGGTATTTGAATACTCACCTAGCAACTCCACTGATCTTGAAATAAGGTATGATGGATATATGTTTTTCAAATTTTGTATCAACTTATCATATTGGAAGTAAATAAATATGGCATTTTTAGAAGAATTGTGGATGGAAGGATGGTTCAACCCATTAGATTTCTCGGGTATCCCAGAGTATCCAAATGAGCTCTTTGATCCAAATTGAGGAAAACATGTTCCAAATTTCTAGGGAAAAGTTGATTTAGCTCCACTACATATTTCATCTTTCATTGAACTCATTCCATATCTTAATGTTGTCGATGAGGATGTCATGATGAAGATATTTCTATTGACCTTGGAAGATGATGCATTGGAATGGTTTTATGATTGTATTCCAAAGGATATATCTTGCTTGAAATTTTGCCATGTGGAATTAGAAAGTATCTATATGGTCAAAGAAGGTACACTAGAGGCAGTACACATGCTTCATCGACATCGTGGCTGAAAAATAAGGCAATAAATGAACTTAATGGACAACTGCTTAAGGAAAAAGAAGGTCAAATTCACTTGGAAGGATAAATTTTGATGTTATATTTGATGATGATGAGGTCATCCCTAGTAGGAGGGGCTCCAAATGAAAGAAAAGATAATTAATAAACATATATTTAAGTTATGTTTAGATTGGTATTGACCTAAAATGACAATTAAAAATAACTTTAAGTTTGTACAAGTTCGCCCTAACCCAATGAAAAAAAGAGTATAAGTGCCACACTAAAGAAGAATTAGAACATTTTATGTTGAGCACTCATTTGGAGAGAGGATGAGGGTGTGCTAGGGTTTATAGAAGACTTTGGAGGTGCACCCTAGCATTAGGAACCTCCACGTGGCACGTTGAAGATTGGTCAAACCCTAAAGTGGCTTTATGGAGGAGTTCCCTAATTAGGGTTTGTTTAAGGTAGAAGCCTATAAATAGAAGAGAATTTGAGTGGCTAGAGGCATGGTTGGAAGTGTGGGAATTCCCCTCCATGCTTAGTTGAATATCTTTTGGGAGGAAGAAGTGAAGGGGTATTTCAATGTGAGGTTCTTCATCATCTTTTTTTCTTTTTTGGGTGTTGATTTGATGGTAGGAAATTACTTGTACAAATCTACTAGTATAATCTTTGAAGAACGTTAGGTTTGCTCACTAAATTTTTTATTAGAGTTGTTCACTCTACTTTGGAGAGCCGCCCTAGTATGTTCACGAGATTAGTATGTTATAATTCAATTTTTTTTATTGGTCATTTGATTTTAAACCACTCATTGCATTGAAGATTACCTTCCTTGTAAATATTGTTTTAATACCTTTGTTAAGAAGAAGGCTTGTAGGTTATATATATTTTCTTACTAGACCAATAGTAAATGTCACTTTCTCTCACTTGTGATATTCATATACTTGTGATCTAATTTAAAAATTGGTGTATGATTAACTTACTAGGGAGGTTTATGAAATGAGTTCGTCCTTCTCCCATGATATATATCTTCAACCATTGCTTGGGTGCCCATTATATAATGCTAAGACTCAAGCATGAAAAAAATATAATTTTAATAGGTACACCGATTTATGTGATGTCCATATTAAACAAGCTTTCAACAATAATATTGGTTCAAAGAAATCTAAGAACACAAACTATTCTTGAGCTAGTTGGCATTTTAATTTTTATTTGAAAGGACTTAGAATTTATTCTCTACTATGCTAATGTTTGTGGCATTATGATGGGATTGAAGTTCACTAACTTGGCATTCTATTGGGCATATTTCAATGTATATTCCTTGAACACGGTGATAGTGATACACTTTAGGTTTAGTGTTTATATGTGGTGAACCCAAGATAGGATATGAATACTAGATTGATATTGGTTCTAAGATTTTTTTGTGCACCCTATCTTATAAACATTATACCAACCTAGTTTATAATACCATTTGACCTATGAATACTAAAACCATCAACCATATGCAATATGGTGTGACAAACTTGGCTTCATATTGATGTATATGATTCAACCCTTATCATCATTATAAGATTTGTGTATGAGGAAATTGGATGATGAATAGGGAAAATGTGTATCTAATGGTGGATATATGAATGATATTAATACTTACCTTCCTCCACTCTACGAACACATTTTGACACTAAATTCTATTTCTCCAAAAAAATGTCTCTCGTTATTTTCAGAGGGACATACATTCCATCTTAAATGTAAGGATTATTTCTAAATCAACATTTGATAATGTGCATGTGGACCATTACACATTGCAGTTGAGGAGGTTGTTTCTCCTATTAAACCCTAAAAATTCATTTGATAATGTGCATGTGGACCATTACACATTGCAGTTGAGGAGGTTGTTTCTCCTATTAAACCCTAAAAATTCATGTGTAATTTTTGGGAGAACTAATGTAAGAATATTGATCTATTAATCACTATATGAATTCCCGAATTCCCATTAGAGCCAAGAGTTTTGTAGGATTACCCTAGACATTTTGGGAAACCATCGACAAGGAGAGGATGTTATAGAGGTGATTATGACCTAGAATTTCACTAATAAATATATTTAACTCTCAAATTTAAGCATTTTCTAAAATGAAAACGAAATAGACAAGCTGTCACTTACCGATTTTGGTGGCATTGCTTCTCTATCGATCCAGGATCCTCTTTCTCCTATGTCGAGCCAGGCTATCTCGACCTCTTTCTCCTCTGTTGATTTGGGATATCTCAACCTCTTTCTCCTCTGTCGAGCCGGTTTATCTCAACCTCTTTCTCCTCTGTCTATACTGGCCTCTTTCTCCTCTATCGATTCAGGCTAGGAATAGGGCGCTCAATCTCTTTATCCTCTGTCGAGGCAGGATAGGCTGCCACATGTATATGGTTGTCACGGGGATATGGATCGACTTGATATGGCTTGACCTCTTTCTCCTCTATGTAGGTTGTCGAGATATGGCGTATGGCTTTCGTGGGGATATGGCTTGACGTGATATGGTTCCACCTCTTTCTCTTCTCTGTAAGGTGTCGGGATTCTCTGTAAGGTGTCGGGATATGGCGTATGGTTTTCACATGGATATGGGTGTAGCTTGTCCATATGGCAATCAAACAATACAAATTGTTATTTATATTTTTGTAATTTTCTGTTTGTTATTTGTATTTTATATATTTGTAATATATAAACTATATATATTTATAATTTATATATAAAACTTTAGATATATAAAAGACTATATATATATATATATATATTGGATATGAAATATTCTCCTTTGGATTGTGTTAGAAAAAATCATTTTTCCTCATAGTATCAATTAGATCTTGATTTCCCTATCTTTGGACTCTAGGAATAAAATCAAAAGGATGTAAGTTATACATCTTCTATTTGCAATAGTTCTCGTTGATATTATTCTAATGTTAGTATGGATATATAAGGTATGTATTATAAGTTTTAGATGTCATGTTTTGATGATGATAAGACCATAATATCATTCACTCCTTATAATATTTGTGTACATAGGAATGAAATTAGTATGGATGATAGTGGAAAACAAGTAGTATGGATGATAGTGGAAAACAAGAAATGCAAGATTAGTTATCCATTCCTTTAGATGATATACATGGTATGGAGAAGATAAAACCAACATGAGAGAAGAATGGGATGATAATAATATCCATGAAGGAACATACGAAGAGGATAAATATTTGACAAATTATTGTGAGTGAGCAACATGTACTTTAGATGACATTGAGTTTCGAGGAATTCAAGTAGAGAAAAAAAGTCTCAAGCCTCCCATAAGGAATGATTTGGATCATGAGATTAGTTTTCCCATGTTCCATGAAGGTTCTCTTGTACTCCAAAAAAAGATATGTTCTCTAACCTCAATGAGCATTAGCAAATGATATTTCAAAGGCGACCAAAGTACTTATGATTAATCATGCTATATATTATTGTTTTAATATTCATGATGTAAGAATTTTGAGCTATTACCCTATATAATATTGGACCAATCAATTCTCATGGATGCATATCTATAGGGGTGTAAAATCCCAATGTTGTTGTTAAGATATGAGAAGTGCATGATTCCACTCATGATTTGCAAGAGAAGGATCACTAAAAGGCCAACTTATTGTTGGATGCAAATGTTAATTTATTTTTTTTGGTTTATAATCAAGCACATATAATAACCTTATTCTTTTGGTGTGACACTTGAATGGTTTCGCTAAGATTTATGAACCTATTGAATCTTTAGACTCAATCAATTCTCAAGAATGCAGATCTACAAAGGTGTAAAATATCAACAATATTATTCAAAGATGAGAAGTGCAGGTTTCCACTCATGATTTGCAAGAGAAACATCATTAAAAGACCAACTTACTTTTGGATGAAATTATCAATCTATATTTTATAACTTCTAATCAAGCATATAAGAATACATATGTTTTTAGCATGACCCTTGAATGGTTGCATTTGAAGTTTGATTCCACTTTGCATTTATTGTCCTATTTAGGTTAGGATATAAATTTTTGAATAAGCACAATCACTTGTGATTGAGAAATAGTGTTGGTCTAGAATTATTTTCAAATTCTTGAGTTGTGTTATGATTTTATTTTTGGTATTTTAACTCATATAACATTTGGGTCTTCTAGTTTGTTCCTTCAATAAGTGCATTGGTGTAGTATTAAGTCTAAGAATGGTTGAAGTTCGTCATTACCTAGGATGTGTGGTCATATTGTGTCCTAAGATCAAAGTTGTAATTTCAAATTTTTGGTCACTAACTTGTCTAAGTCATGTATACATCCTATTAGCAACTTTGATGTCTATGGATTGGTATTAATGGGATTTAGGCCTCCAAGGTCAAATTTAAGGGTCAACCCATTTGGTATTCATCAATCCAGCATTCGTGCTAGAACAAGATACAAGAAGATGGAATGTATTTATATTTGTAGATCATAGCCTCAAATATATTGCAACAATGTTAAGAGGAAGCACAATATTTTCCTAACATGGATGTTATTGCAAGTGAAAAGGGATTTCATGGATGATATATCCCAATGAAGACAAAGACATGTGTCAGGGTTTTCCAATCATAGCCAATATCCATTTCATGTTCTATGCCTGAAATATGGGGTATTAGGTCATAAAAAATTCCCTTTTAGTTCCTAAGGATACGTGCAAAGACCAAACCACTACAACAATGGGATATGGTTGTAATTTTAAGGTTTCCACTACAACAGATTCCCAAGGCCAAAATAAATAGTTGTAGGCCATAAAATTACGAAGCGATTTTCAAAAATCACCTTGAAAAGTTCAAGAATAAATATTTTAGGGGTAGATTTTCAAAACCACTACCAAAAATTATATTTTGATGGTGGTTGTTTCAAAATCACTCATGAATGTACCAAGGATTGAATTTTAGGGGCAGTTTTAGAAAAACAACCTTGAAAAGACCTAAAAATATCAACTTTAAAAAAAATAACATCAATTAGAGTTCATATGACAAAGATATATAACCATTTGAAGTCTCCAAAATGTAGTAAAAATATTGCAACAATGAGCATAAACCAATAAACACTAGATCTACAATAATGAAACATGCATAATAGATAGACCTAGCATCCTCACGGGGGATGATGCCTCCCTTACCATAGATATGTTGGAACCTCACTTAAGGTGTTAAGGTTCAAACATACAAGGAATGAGTGGACAATATTGTTGATTATGGTGGTGACGATGATGATGACAATTATCATGAAAATGATGATGATGACCATATAATGATGATCATGACAATGGAAATGACAATGATGATGACAATTCCAATGATGATGATGATGATGACTACACAATGATGACAATGATGATGACCATGATGACAATGATGATGACCATGATGACAATGATGATGACGATGACAATGATGATGATGACGAGATGATGAAGATGACGATGACGATGATGATGATGACACCAATGAAGATGATGATGACGATGACAATGACGACGATGATGATGACCATGACGATGACAATGATGATGATGATGATGACAATGACAACGATGATGAAAATAACGTCGATCAATATGACAACGAAGACGATGATCATGATGACGATGACGACGATGATCACGATGATGGCAATGTCGGTGACGACAATGATGATGGCGATGACGAAGACGATGAAGATGATGATGGCAATGATGACGATGGTGACGACGAAGATGATGATGATGACGATGGTGATGATGACGACGATGATGATGATGATGATGATGATGATGATGATGAAAATGATGATGACCATGACAATGACAATGACAATAATGGTCACAATAAAGACAATCATGATGACGACGATGATGATGAACATGAAAATGATGATGATGACAACAATGATGATGATCATGACGATGACGATGATGATGTCGATGATGGTGATGATGATGACGACAATGATGACGATGACGATGACAATGATGATGATGATGATGATGACGACGATGGCGATGATGATGATGACGACGACGACAGTGACAATGATGATGATGATGATGATGATGATGATGATGATGATGATGATGACGACGACGACGTTTATGATGACCACGATGATGATGATGATGATGACCATGACCATGAAAATGACGATGACGATGACGATGATGATTGTTGATTAAGGTTGGTTGTCATTGATGTCAACCCTTGAAGAAAGCCCCGTAGCACAAAGGTTTGGGTAATGGACCCAATATTGTTTGATGTAAATATGACTCATTATTGTT
>JZKD02S1323988.1:74755-90946 GCA_000966675.3 Picea glauca | reverse complement strand
TTATTTCTTACTGCTCATTATTGGATAATAATTCTACATTGATATAACATTTGAAGAAAAAGGATTATAATTACGCTATTACTGATTCACCCCCCCTCTCAGTAATCCAACAATGATGACCATGATGACAATGATGACGAAGACGACAACTATGAAAATATATACCGATCACATAACTCCTACATTTCATCATTTCTACAATATCATTGATCATATAAGTCCTCATCCAATTCTACATTTGAATCATCTAGTTCAAAATCGACGTTGAAAGGATTGGCCATATCAACATTATCATCATCAAAGTCATTTTCAATAATATCATCATCAATATGATCGTCGATAACATTGTCATCTACATTTGACTCAACTTCTTCGACTTCTTCTTTTGACGATACATATACCTCATGCTCCTTTGCATATTCTTCTTCTTCAATATCATCTTCTTCTAGTACATTATACTTTACACGCCTTCCTATTGGATCATATCTAACAGCATACAACCAACATGATTTATCTTGAACCTATGCATAAAATACTTGCTCACATTGGCTTGGAAGAGCATACGTTTTTGTACTCAAATCAAACTTCCTGGTATTAACCATGGTAAATCCAATGGCATGCTCAATAACAGTTCTTTCAGAATCACTTTCATTCATCTGTAATCTGTACCATTTGACCTTGAATAAAACTAACTTGAAGGAATTAAATTCACACTCGATTATATCATTCAAATACCCATAGTATTTATTTCCATATATTTTTGAATGCATGTCACTTATAGAGGAAACATTAGTGCCCTAAAATACAGCAGTTATCCCAGAATAAAATCTTGTCTTCTTATCATCCAACTTTTTGATGCAAAATTTACGACCATTGCACCACATAGCCTTGTGGTGCTTCAATTGCAATATGCCCCACACGTAAAAAAATGCATATTTGTCAATGAATAAACATGATATTTAGACTTAGTAAAACTTTGTAAAAGAAACACACCATGACCTAGATTAATAGAATTGAAAATAACTAAAACATGATGTGGGTGAATAATATGATTTCTTGTTTATCTTTTAAACCATATGCTAAATCAATTTCCCTTTGAGTAAGATTGGTATCTTGATTACGATGAGCTTCTTTAAGCAAAGTAGCCATTCCTTCCCATGATAACCTACCATTACATTGTATATTACATTGATCTATCCATACTTTCATCCAATCAAGATTGTTTGTGATTTATAAATGTATTTCATCCTACTCTCGACCAATTGTATGAAAAAAAAAATTGTAATTAGAGTAAATATTAAATAATAATTGATCATGGAAGCTAAATAAAACTTAAATAAGTACAACATAGAAATAAATAAATATTAATGCAAAGTATTATAGATCTCTACCATCTAATTACCTTTCACTTTCCGCATTCTACCTTTTTCGAACAAGAACTCCCCTTCAAATTTGTTAACGGAATTGAGATCCCAAATCTGAGGCACCTTCATGATTTTTGTTGCTAATTTAGGAAGATACTAACTAATATACACCAAGGATTTATATACCATATATCCCTCCACCATAGATCCATCAATACGTTCTCTCTATTTAACGAAGGCCTTCAATGACTTCAAGTGCCTCTCCACCATCCACATTTACCTTGTGTGTAGATATCCACACATTTCAATATCCTCAACTTGGTGTATGAGGTAGTGTTATTGTGCATTGAAAATGTTGGAGGTATATACTTTTGCATTTCTTACATTAGCCGTGGAATTTCTATTCTCTAATATTTTCTATCTTCTTTATGGATTTATTTAGATGACAACAACCTACACATGATATAACAAATCAGATCATAGGTTTCAACAACAATGTCGTATATACATTGAAACTAAAACATATGTCGACAAATTGAGAAACAACGATTTTGCATATAAATCATTAACACTTACGTCATGTATTTTCCAAGATCATATATAACTTGTTTTACATTGTTGTCAAAACTGTAAGGTAGAGATAGAGGTAGAACATATTATAAAAAAAGGGATCATTAATTTTTAGGAAAAGAAAACCATATTATAATACTAAAAAGTTGTATATTTACCAATATAAAAATCTACATCCAAAATAATTACCTTAATGAAGGTATGATAGTCATGAGTTTTCACCCCACCAAATTCACCTTTCTTTGTTAAGATATTATTTGTGTTTGAAGAAAATCCCGTAGGAAATTTAATTTTCGGAATGACCTCTTTTACAACATCACTTTCCTGCTCTGTAAATAACCATGGAAAACTATTTCGATGTACTCCATTGCTATTTGAATAAATTACATTTTGCAATGCATGATTGGATTCCTGAATGTTTGTACAAAATTTGACAAGTTTTTCTTTGTCACTCCTTCCATCTACAATTCTCCACAATGTTTTTGTTACATTCTTCCTGATATGCATTGTATCAAACAAATGAGATATTTGTAGGTGCTCATAGTAGGGCAACCTATTGAATTGTACATGGTAACTTTTCAATCCTTGTGGAATCCCATTAATGCCTTGACGACATTTATGAAAATAAATTAATGAGATTACAAAAATAATTGTTAGATACAATAAACATAATTCAATACAAATTAAAATAGTAAAATATTAATATATATGAATACACATAGACTAAATTCTTACCTTGACGGTTTAATCTATTATATTCCAACTTCCATAGGTGAGGTGTCCTTCTTTGTGGTTTTATTCCAATATATTCTTTCGAATTGAAAATATGTTTTTTCTGTAGTTTGATACCTATGGTTCTTAGGGAGGAAGTGCCTATACTCATCAAATACATCGTTTCCTAGACTTATTGAATGACATGATTTCATCCTAGTACCATAAACCGAACATGCACATTTACCCTTTGTTTGAAGACCTGCAATATTATATGGATTAATGTCATTATTATTTATATAACCAGGAATTGATATTTAATAAGAATGCATCATATTTTCGTAAAATTATATACTATTAAATTCCATCAGTATGTTACATACCACAAAAATGTGTTAGCCATGGGTCATCCTGAATTTTCCATGTAAGTATTCCATGGAATTGAAATTTCCTTTTCTCTATTGCTCTAGATATGTGGTACATAGTGATGCCAACCCATAAATTTAGTAGCTTGTTGACAAGAGGATCAATACATGCATTAATATCTTTGACTTGGTACTTACCTAATTGGGTGAAAGTACACATAATTACTACCTTGTATATATATAAGTAATTATGCAACAAATAAGAAAAATGAAATACAACGTTCAAACCAATTTTGTAAACAAATACCTGGAACAATCATTGCCAACATAGTGTGCTCCCTCTTTATTGACATACAAGGAGGAAGTGTTGTAATACTGAGAGGGGGGGGTGAATCAATATTACCATTTTTAACAATTAGCAGTTACTTTTTATATTTTATTTATTACCACAATGAATTGTATGAAAAAACAATTATATAAATATATTTAACATCAATTACAAGGTTTATAAATAATAGTGAGGGACGCCAATCCTCTTTAGAGAACCAACTCTAGAAGACAAAGATCCCCTTCTTCAGAGCACCAACCCTAGGAAGCACCAACTCCCTCATCTTTAGGGCAGCAACCCTAGGAAAATACAACTCCCTTGTATTTAGGGCACCAACCCTAGGAAGCACCAACTCCCTTGTATTTAGGTTACCAACCCTAGGAAGCTCCAACTCCCTTATCTTTTACAATTTCCTTAGTAAAGATATGAATCCTTCCATGCTCCTCCCTTCCACCCTCACTTCATAAGAACCAATATTTCTTATTCTTGGACTCTGATTTTGTTTTGATCTTCTTATCTAGACTGCAGAGACACTTTCTTCTCACCACTCTTTCTCATTTATATACTCTTCCAATTAGTGTGAGATATGAAACATTGTGTCCCTTTGTTTGGATCATCGCACCTGTTCATTTTAACATTAACAATAATCACTTTTATTTTTCAAACATTTATTGTTAATTCTTTTAATTTAGTGAGATTGCTTTTCGTAAATCAATCACAGGTATGGATCGATTTCTTTTTAACTCGATTCCATATTTCTGCAAATATTTGCAGAAACCGAGTTCTACACAGGCGCTTCCTTCAACCCATTTTACATGTGACCATAGGCGCGGGACCACATGCTTATTAATTTAAGCGCCACCTCTTCTTTCGCCCTTTTCCTTTTACCCTCCATATGTCCAGTTTTGGGACTATGTTCTTCGGTACTTTGTCCTTCGAGACTTTACGCCTTTGAAACCTTTCAAATTTATCGAATCAGATTTCACCGAAACAGATTGTACAATCAATATTCAATCATCCATTTATATGTACGATCCAAGCTTATCAAAACAATTGAATGGATGATTCTCGTTCATTTCGAAACTTTGGGTATTTGCTGGTGGTGAAACTCTCAAAGTGAAATCTCTTGGAGTGACGTAACTTGCTGAAATCACTTGTTGACATGGAACTAACTGAGTGGATACCATATGTCACTTATATTCATGGCTTACGTTTTCCTAAAGTACCTATGAGACCTTGACACTTGTCATCATCTGATTAAGCTACGTGTCCTTGTTGACATAGATCTCTTCATGTGGCACATGTTCTTCTCCTTGATCTAATGGTTAGGATACTTCTCAAAATGTTCCTCTAATCGGACGAATCATGTCCATTTTGGGACGTTGGCCTTTGAGACTTCAGGTAATTCAATTTCTCCACTTCACAATTCTCCTGAAGTGAGATTCCACGAAGTGTAAACCTCAAGTAACCTGACTTCATCCAATGGTCATTCTTTAACCTGAAAAGGATTAACACGATCCAACGACTGTCGG
Source organism: Picea glauca (assembly GCA_000966675.3). NCBI lineage: Eukaryota > Viridiplantae > Streptophyta > Pinopsida > Pinales > Pinaceae > Picea > Picea glauca. Next base: position 86,076 of record JZKD02S1323988.1, on the reverse strand, counting down.
GAATTTGACTATTCGGGATCTCAGGCCTTTGGCCTTGCTTATCCTATCCTTATACTTTCCTCGATCTGATGATCATGATATCTTTCGAAGTGTTTCCTTAGATCAGATGACTTACATCTATTTTGGGACATTTGTGGCTTACTTTGTCCTTCCATTAAAAATGATCTAACAGTCCTAATATCTCCCGAAGTGTTATTCATATTGGACGATTCACCTTTACTTCAGGATTTCGGCCTTCGGGTGATCTTACTTGTTCTCAACCCTTTTCTCCCAAACTAGTCAGTGTCGAAGTTAACCATTGCTACCTTGGTGCACTCTGAATATATTAGACGGTCCTAATTTACATCGAGACTTCGTATCAGATGGTCTTCATCTTTTCTTATCCTATCCTTCCACTTAACTTGATCCAATTGTCGATGTGGATTGCAGAATCATAACTTGTATGTGGTTTAATTCGTCGTCTAAACTCTGCAATTGAAGTTGTGCGATTGTTGGTGGGTCAACCAAAGTCGTCGATCTTTGAATCAATAATATTTGACAATCTAGACTAATTGCAAGATTGGAAATAACGTGTAGTTTAATTCTCCCTTCGATCTCTGCAATAAATCCCCGCCCTTGATCTGGCTCTTGCGTATCCAACGGTCATGGTTTTTCCTGTGGGGATTTTGATCCCGATCATGTTTATGCATTGTTCTTTCCCTTCTAAGCTTCATCTCTTTTGATATTCATTCACTAACCCTCACTAATACATATGACCAAATTTTCCACAGTTTTTCGTTGCTATTTCCACACATATCCGTCACACCTTCCACGAAAGCAAAGACTATTTTTCATGGATTTTTTTTCATTGTTATATCCATGAACCAAGTTTTCATGGAAATAGCGACGACATAAGTCTGCCACGCATCATCATCCTCAAGATAGGTTTACCTTGAAAAGCGTGGCAATAGCAACGAAACATCGTCGCAATAGGGACGAAAAACCTTGCCAAAGTAAAAAACTAACCAACAGCTTACGACACAGATGCCATATATGCGACGAAAAAGCGTGGAATGTTGTGAGGAACTTTCGTCACTATTGCCACGAAAATCCTTGATTCACCAATAGTTTACGATGCAGAAGCTATATGTGCGATGAAAAAGTGTGGAACATTGTGACAAACTTTCGTCGCTATTGCCACGAAAATTTTTGGTAGAGTAAAACCTTTTCAACGAAATTGCGTTGATATTGCCATGTCTTCTATAGGTTTAAAAAAAAAATTCTACATGAGAATCTACATGAAGAGTTGGAAATAGTTGTAGAGAAGCAAATTTGTATAGTTGATAAGCTAGTCCCTTACACTACTAGACTCAAGAGATAGCTATTAGCTAACCATTGTAGCCACCCTATGATATATTTGTATAAACTTCACCTACTTGATAATGATGATTCTTGGAAAATTTTCCAGGATGATAGAGACATTTGTTGATTTTTTCTTATTGAGAGCAAGTTGATACTCTAATGTCATTCTCATAGACAAAAAAAGGTTTCCCAAGGGATTACTACCTTTGGATAATTCCTTTTCCCTAAGTGATGTTGGGAGTAAGAACACATCCTCTCAAGAGGCTTCAAAGAGAAAGGTATCATACACTATCCTTATGAATATTGGTGCAGATGATGACCCTAAAACTTTGTCTATAAGCGCTAATTGTTTCAAGTTAGAAAAGAAAAATAATAGTACTTTATTCATTGAATTCAGGGATGTCTTTGTTTATTCATATGATGACTTTTGTGGTTTTGACCTGAGAATTATCCATCATGCTATTACTATAAAATAAAACACTATTCCTATTTGGAAAAGACAACAACTAGTTAATCTAGCCTTTTAGGCCACTATTAGGAGGGAAGTTGACAAGATGCTCAATGCCAATATCATAACTAGTTCTATATCCAATCCCACCACTGAAATCCACAGATCCATTTGATTGAGTTGACCTTGCAGCTAGAGATGAATATGCTTCTTCAAAAGCATAGGTAAGGGCATAATAAATAGAGGTGGTTTAATCCATTGACTCAGAAGCAATTAACTGGGTAAATACAACACCATTATAAAGATAGGATACATAGGTAGTTGAAGCATAGGCTTCTGTTTTAGTAGCAGAGAAAAAGAAAAGGGAAAAGGAAGCAATAGGAAAGGTAAACCAAAAGCAACAAAGGTGGAAGTAGAAGAAGGAGAGATAATCGTTGACTTCTGTGTCAAGTACTTTTAGTGGGTTTCTAACTTGGTCCTAATTCACAAAATGAATGGGTACATTTGACTATGTGTAGACTTTTGCACCCTTAACAAGGAAAGAGGGAAGGTTAACCGTATGCTCCCCAACATGGAACTAATCCTGCAACAAGTTGTAGGATCCCAAATGGTGTCTCTGCTTGATGGATTCTTAGGATGTGATCAAATTCACCTCAAGTGAGAAGATCATTATAAAACCACCTTCACTACTCAGTGGGGCACCTTCACTTTTGAATGCATAACCTTTGTTCTAATCAATGCAGGTGCCACTTTTTAGAGAGATACGCACATAAAATTCGATGACTTAATTGGTATGATTATTTAGGTTTACCTCGATGACCATACTATTCATTCTAAGCTATCAGGAGATACTTTTAATCATTGGAGGCAACTATTTCCATGTTGCAGAAAGTACGACATGTCCTTAAATCTAGATAAGTCTATATTTGGTGTATCATTTAAGCATACAATCAAGAAACATGTGAAACAAGAGAACACTTGTGAAACATACAAGAGACATAGATACATAGTATGGGTAGTGCTAGTAGTGCCTAACACCTAGCTTGTATTATTATGTGAAATAGAGTTACAATATGAGAACTAATGGCTCGATTCATAATCTTTGGGCAGGGTCATGCAACTTGCCTCACATCACCAAGACAAAACACTCATACACATATTTTCCCCACTAGAGTTCACTGTAGAAAAGTTCATGACATCCTTCCACAAGCAAAGTACAAGCAGGACATCTACTTGAACAAGGAAAGCGGCTCACCAAGGTTCAAATTCAGCAGAAGTATCTCCATATCCTGAGGGAACTTTACACAATGGGGACCATTGCTTCCTAATGGGGGAGGAATGATTCAGGTGGATCTCGGTGGCCATCCACCTCTTCCACTGAATCAACATTTCAAGCATATGGTTTTGATAAACCATAATATTCACTCTTTTGATGGGGAATGAAATGTAATGACATCTTCATTTGTTAATTACATACATCATGTAATTATTTCCTAGAGGTCTTATGTACATGCTTAAAACATAGAGTTGATGCACTATATCCCATTAGAACTCCGTAGCGAAGCATGCTCGGGCTAGAGTAGTACTAGGATGGTGATTGTCTGGGAATTCCTAATATTTTACATGCCTATGGAATTTTATAAACTTAGACTAATTTATCCTATATGAATCATGGGAATTATTCTCCTCTCACTCTCTCATATATAATTGAGGTGAAGGAGGCCCTTCAAGAATGCAATGGAGTGTGATGTAAAGCTTGTTGTGAATGAAGCGGAGCCAACATCTCTTACTTTTCAAAGACAACATCTCTTTCTTTTCATAGATAAGCTACCTCATTCTGCAAGTTTGTGTTCCACAATGTTTTTCTATCTTATTCATTAATAGAAGTTAGGTTTCACTGTATTTTTGTGTTCTCTACTATATTTTTAATTTTGTCTTGTTTCGTTCTCAGCATAATATGAATCATGGTTGGAAAACATGAACCTATGTTTTTCTCTACGAAATCACTATAGTAATAGGAAGGCTAGGTTGGCCATCTAATAGTTTAAGGAAAGTGCCTTACTGTGGTGGAGAACTCTAGAACCACAATTTGGGTGGAGTAATTTTTCTATGACATGGGAGTAATTTGAGGAACAATTTTGTAAGAAGTATGTTTTCGAATAGTATTTGGAGTGAAAATTGAATTCTAGGTTCCCGTAATCTTAAAAGACATAGCATTGATATTTATAAAAATTATTTAAAAAAAGCATGGTTGCCACAAACTATCATTAAAGATGTTAAGAAGATGATAGTGCAAAGCAGTTTTCTACAAGTTCAAGTTAAGATTTTAAGTGTTTTGCAAGGAAGAGTGAACTACCCAATGCAAGAACTAAGAACTCAAAATTAATTATAGAAAGGAAACAAAAACATCCACTTAAAAAAAAAATCTCAAAAGATTATTCAGAAGCAAAACTCTTGTATGGGTCAAATAGAATAAGGGTCTATTAGCATGAAATGCAAGCAATAGTACAAATGGTTCCACCTAATATTTTATATATGCATGTTCCTCCAAGAAGTTGGTTAGTTTATGCCAAGGAAATATATTGGAATTCATAACGACCATGTTTTTCTTCCTCTCGAGTTCAAATAGAAGAATCAATATGAATCCAAAAAAAACCAGGAGGCTTAGGACCTTCTGAAGACCAACCACAACTGGTTGTGATTGATGTAACCCCTACCTTCCATATGGAAGAAAACAATCATCTCATGAAAAAAATTAAATTAAATGAAATATATATGTCTTATGATGAAAACTTATTTTGAGGCATCTTAAGATAGAGCTTGGCTTGAAAACTAAGTTTCCCGGAAAGCCTTATTCTATGGAATAAAATGTTTCCTCATGCTGAAAACCTCTGTGAGGCACCACTAGGCATAACAAAACTGAAAACCAAAAATGGAAGTCTATTCTGAGAAAAAATATTAAAAAAAAGAAAATTTATCCTAATGATTCCCCTCTACGTCATTTCAAATACATTATACCTTATTTATGCCTATTTAACTTTCTTTGATGGAATTATAGAAGTATCAAGGATCCAACTACAATTTTCAAGAAATAGGATACGCATCAACCATATATCCCTCAATAGCATAGACTTACAAAAATTGTTGAGCTCGATAACTCTAGGATAGCTCATACCATTTACACAACATCTTGATGGATGATCTTCAACATAGAGGTTGAGTTACATAGGGAAAAAGCCAATGGATCACACAACTATCAAAATCAAGTTTTGTAAAGAATGTCACTGCCACTAAGATATTTGATATAGAATCCATGCAATAGAATATCTGAGTACATTTAAAATATGGATGTGATCTATAATGTTGTTAGAGATTTGCATCAATACTATAGTCATGAATATTATTCAAGCTAAATCTATGATATTTAATAGTGCATAATCTAGAGTAAGTTATGCTGGGTCTCATTAAATTTATTCATCATTTATTAGGCAATCCGATTTCATCGAGTTTTCATGGCAGAACTAGGGCTTCTAGAGATCTTTTCCATAGTCAGATATAAAGATTCAACATCCGGCCATTATACTCACAAGATTATTCAAAAACATTATGTCTGCCAATATTTCAAGCACTCTACAAGAGGTTACTACCCCAAGTAACTTATAAACAGAGAAAAGATCACTCTAGTATACTCATTATAAATAAGATGAAGAAAAAGGAACCATCATTCAATTAGAGCTATGGAATCGATCAAAATAATGAGTTATCCAAAATTTCAAGGTATCATTTTTGGTTGGCTACAAGTTCAAGATAATGTACATTGTAAGACCAATTCCACTATCAAAAGACAATGTACATTGCTTAACAATTTTAGGCTAAGAAGGAGAATTCAAAGGTATTAGCTTGATATCATATAAACCCTCACCTGTTTCAATAACTACAAGGACTTCAATGCAAAAACAAATATTACTACTCAAAATTACATCCTTCTATCACAATCAGAATGCCCAAATATCAACATTGTCTTACTGCTACAAATTTCTCAGCCTACATCCTCCCTGTTCTAGCGGTGTACATTCTACTGCAAACTTCAACACCTACACGTATGGTACCATTGCAAACTCCTAAGCAGAAAATAGGCCTAGCTACTGATTTTTCTAAAAATAGAATTATGCTATAGAGTTTGTCTCCTCATGCAAATAGAATGCAAACTCATGTCGAGACTTTGTTGCCTTCAAGCTACCTCTCAAATCAAGAATTGCTCAATACGTTTTCATTAGATATAATTTCATTTATCATGTCTACAATTTATCACCTATGTTATCTTTGATTTAAGTTATTGCATTGTTTAAATACAATGTTAAGCATTATCTAGTTTTCCAATACTCTTACCATCCCATACTTATACCATTCTTATAAAATTGGGCCATAGTTATGTAATGTTTCAAACATGATCATTTGAAATATAAGTTGGGGGAGAGGGGATTGCAATGCTAAAACAAGGTGTCAGTAGTCAAGTGAAAGAGTTGTGGCCTATGAAAAAAAGGTAAGTATGTTGACATGAAGTAAAGCAATCATCACAATATGTGGTGATTTCAAAGATAAAGTATGCACCAAAAGGACTCATTTTGAATGCAACTTAACTCATTTTAAACCCAATTCAAGTTCTAAGTTTCTCACCCATCCTCCACAATGCGCTAAGTGCCCCCAAGATTGAAAGAAGGAAATCCAAAGGCATGTGTCCATAACAGGATTATCAAGTTTATTATCATTGATGCCCTAGCAAGATAGAAACACAAGGTTATTTGGGATCAATTTTTTAAGATAATTGAAGAAGAATTTCTAGCTTCATAGTCCACCATAGGTGTGGAAGTGGCTCCTACAACACAAAAAATGGGGGGAAGAAGAAGATTACTAACAAGGTCACTAGGTAGGATGGCCCCAACATTCAAGGGGGCTACTTTAAAAAGAAGAGAAGAATAGTTCAAAACATAAACCAGAAAGAAAAAAGCACCCATTCTCTACGAATAGAGGACATAGCCCAAGACATTGTTGAAATAGTTCTCAAGATAGGAGGTTCATCTACTCATAAAACATTGATCCTATCAAGCAAGTATAACATCAAAGATAAGAAAGATAAAGAGTAGGAAGCTAAGAACAAGGACAAGGTCTCTCATGGCTAAAGAAGTAGGCATATTTTACCCACTAGGAACCTACTAGACATAAGGTTTGTGTTGACCCATGTTCCCATCCACCGATCTTGATAAAGACAAGATATTGATATGATCCAAAAGACTTTGAAAGTCCAAGTCATAGGGACTATGAGGGGATATATATATATAAGAGTAGTGTAACTTAGTGGAATGTATAGGGCTATACGGGCTCGAACCTTAGACCTTCTTGGTAGAACAGATCAAAGTTATTATTATCAAAATAATTTGAACTATTCCAAGAACCCAACATGCATTTTATCGCATTGGGCTCTTTCCATGTCCATTTGGATTCCACTACCATTTCATTGGGAACATGTTGGCATAGCTAGGGGAACACATGCTACACCACCCCAGGCAATTTTCTAGATTTTTTTTTTAATTACACAACCATGAAAGGCAAAGGCTTGGTGATGGCGTATATGCTACAAAATTTCAAGTATAATCTTCTGGACCAGTCCTTCAAGTTGTCCATTGATAATTTAGTGGTCAAGTATTTGGTTAACAATACAATGTTGGAAGGTTAATTCTATTGATGTTTGATACTATTTTAGGAGTTTGATTTTGAAGTGGTGGTTAAACTAGGTAAATAAAATGTGGGACCTAATCACCTCTCAAAAATCCACAATTGGAACAACGTTGGGATAGCCCATAAAGTGTTGAATGTAGATATATTTTGCATGGAAGCTGTAGTTCTTGAATTCTTCACTAATATTCAAAACTTCAAATATAAATCTACATGCACTAGAAGAATATGGTGATAGTAAAGATTCATAGCTCATAATTAATGATACAAATTATTATTTAATCATACAGTAATTGCACACATTAACAATGGATGGGATTCTTGACTACTATGTGTTGGATCATGAATGATAGGTGGTGCTCTAGGAATCCCATGATGGACATAGAAACATACATTATAGTGAGAAGACACAACTATCACAACATACATTACGATGAGACGTGTTGGATGCAAGTATCATTCAATTCAAGGCTAGATTGCCTTCTCCACTCCATTATTCATATTATTATCTTCATTCACTCCTATTAGTACATATTCTCCTTTTATCTTCTATCATTTGTTTACTTAGGGTTCATATGTGTGTGTGTGTGTGTGTGTGTGGTTAATACTTTGTACTAAAAATCTGTTATAGTTGTATTGGTAAATGTAAGAATACAAAAAAAGGTATTTCCCACAGTCTATGATTCATACTTTGTTAAAAAAATTGATGTTTGTCTGCCAAAAATGCAATTGTATCTTTTCATGAGGATTGTGAACTTTTACTAGTATAAAGCTTACTTTAAAAAACATGTCAAAACCCTTACCATATCATTGTCTTTTTTCTAGATCCATTAGACCATACAACTTGATAAGAGTTGTCCACAAGATGCATTTCCATCACCAAGACCTGCATGAATCATAAAAGACAAATTATTTATATGAGTAAATAATATATAAGCAAATAAACATGCATTTAGTTATGTAAAATACTCTAGAAAAAAATTAAGTGGTCACATACCTTAATGAGACTCTCTTTGTTTCGAGAATAGGTTATTCTCTACTGAACAGGGCCAACCACGTGAAGGTGGAAGCTCATATGGCCCCTTCCCCCCCCCCCCGCATCTCTCTCAATTCCCCATACCCAACAAATGATTTTCTTTATATAGAAAACATATAGACATTCATGCATAACTAGGGTAGTCATAAAAACATATGAACATATAAACATTGAAGCATACGAACATATGAACATCGATAAACATCCAAATACAAGTCATGAATTTATACATTTAATTTTTCTTTGGTTTATGTTTTTTTACATTCATAAAATTGACAATTGGGGTATCATAATCATCCAAGGACATTGTATTTTGTGTGCCATGTCCTTCTATTGTTTCTATCTCCATGCACTCATGTACCATACTTCTGGTACATTTCTGAGAAGGGCGTCGAGACATCTATTCAGGGTCGTGAACTGCAACAACGAAAATGATCATATCGATATGTTGAAATATAATTGAAATAACTAATTCATTATTTTGATTAACATTACACTATTTCTCTTTACCTGTCTGTGTAGCTGTGACAGTTGGTGCGTTAAGTATTGTCCACTTGGTTCCTCTCATAGTTCACCCTCTTGAGCTACTGCTCTTCAATTTTGAGAAGATAATATATAAGTATAAGTCAGGAAATAAATATCTACAATCACAATAAATATTTCTAATTCTGAAGCATACATACCGGAATGGGTACTCTGCTCTCCACTATCATTGGACATGTGCACCATTGTATGACGTGGTGTCTGCTAAATACCGCTAGATTCACTGTTGTGGTAGCACTATTGCTTGAAAACAAACATAAATACTTAGCTAAGGGTGATATAATAAAATATGAATAGACTTTACAAGAATGCTACTGCACTTTCCTTATTCATTTGATTTTCCTGCGTGGCTGGGGAGATAGGAGTCTGGCCCGAGATTTTTCTATATTCAATCACACTTTTAAAACCATGCTTGTAACCAAGTTTTAGGTCCTCCTCGATGGCATCAATTTCGAACATATTTAACTGCAATGCATAACACCATTAAAAATACCAATAACAAAAACATATATTTGTTCCCTACTATTTAATAAATATTAACCACAGTTAATCATTTAAATATTACTATGCGGGCTTTTAGTTTTCCATAGCCACCCTGGCCTAGTTTATGCTGGCCGTGTTTTTCCACTCTTGCCTTGGTTTCTTTGGAGGTTTCTAGTATCCTACATATGGAATTTTTGAAAAAAATCAGATATCGGAATTGTTACTTAAAACAGGAAAGAAAAACATAAATGATCATATTTCACTGATAATATGACATGTGTTGTACCTTGCTTGATCAACTCATGGATTTCTTCCTTGTTTTTTAAACAAGTTCTCCTTTGCATCCTCTATTAGGGCCTTCCACTCTTTCTCTGGAACCATGGGAGGGTGCTCGTGATTGAGGTCTAATTGCAATTTCTCCCTATATTGGGCCCTGGTATATTTTAAATTCTCGCAGGCTAACTTTGTAACCACTTTCTTGTTGAAAGTGTTGTCGAACAAGTTTACCATGTGGTCTATTAAATCATATTTCTTTTTGCTATCTTGGCCATTCCACCGTGTGCGAATAGTGGGGCCAAACAACTCCAATGCTTTGTCATTTAAGTTTCTATAGAAAACATTGTTTCTTGTAGAAATGTGTTATCCATTAATTTCTAATAATCTCAACGAATGTCCATTTCAATTTCATAAAAAAATGATTAAATTAATTAATAATTACCTGCAATCTTCTGAATCTTGATCGGAACACATGCGTCATCCACCAAAAAGGTGACATCTAGTGATCTGGTGCTTTTAATTCGTTCTGCTCCATGCAGAATAGTTTCCTCTCCATCTATAATGCATTCCTCTTCGGAGTCATGTGGAATCCCAGGCTCCGGTTCATCATACTTCGACGTGTCATGCTGGTCAAAATCATTTTTCTCATCAATGGATTCGAGGGGAACCTTAGGAGGCTCAAAAAGCCTCACTTGCACTTTTCTATGTCGACATTTGTTTTTCATTGGACCATCACTGCTACCTATAGTAGTTACAGGATCGGTAGGTTCCTGACGCACGGGGTTTAAAAACTCGTACAAATGGAAAAATTCACTTTATCAGATCATATACAAAATATAAAACAAAAAAACAAATATGAAATTGTCATAGCTGATAAAAATATGTGAAGATGCCACTTACCCCAAAATTAGTTATTGTATTTTGTAGCTCTACAATTCTTTCCCTGTCCTCCTGTGTCAGGGGTCTTTTGCTAAGAAAACCTAGATATTCTATGTTAGCCTTCTTCAAGGCCTTTGTTATAGTTGTCATTGGGTCATTCGAATAAAATATTCTGTCCTCGTTAATATCCTCAGTGGGAGCCTTCCCACGTTGACCATGCCACAATACATTGATGAATAAAATTAATGAGATGAACTTTAACATTTGAGAAATTTAGTTGTTGTAGTCATAAGTTGTTACTATATTTAACATTTACCTGGTGAGGCATAGCGGGTGTCTTTCCATAGTCACCCCGGATAGATGTAGCGAGTGATTTTCGGACACGGTCACCCTGGACAGATTTAGCGGGTGATTTTCGGACACGGTCACCCTAGACAGATGTTGACACAATAAATCAATCAACAAACGTTATGAAATTCACCTCTAACATTAAAAAAATGAAATATTGCAGTAATATCAGAAAAACAATAACAAAATTTCAGAAATTTAGTTGTTGTAGTCATAAGTTGTTACTGTATTTAA
>JZKD02S1323988.1:63090-74705 GCA_000966675.3 Picea glauca | reverse complement strand
CATTTAAAAAATGAAATATTGGAGTAATATCAGAAAAAAATAATAATGAAATTTCAGAAATTTAGTTGTTGTAGTCATAAGTTGTTACTGTATTTAACATTTACCTGGTGAGGCATAGTGGGTGCCTTTCCACGGTCACCCTGGAAAGATGTAGAGGGTGATTTTCGGACACGGTCACCCTGGACAGATGTTGACACAATAAATCAATCAACAAACGTTATGAAATTCACCTGTAACATTAAAAAAATGAAATATTGCAGTAATATCAGAAAAACAATAACAAAATTTCAGAAATTTAGTTGTTGTAGTCATAAGTTGTTACTGTATTTAACATTTACCTGGTGAGGCACAATGAGTGCCTTTCCACGGTCACCCTCGACAGATGTAGCAGGTGATTTTCGGACACAATCACCCTAGATAGAAGCTGACACAATAAATAAATCAACAAAAGTTATGAAATTCACCTGTAACATTTAAAAATGAAATATTGGAGTAATATCAGAAAAAAAAAAATGATGAAATTTCAAAAATTTAGTTGTTGTAGTCATAAGTTGTTATTGTATTTAACATTTACCTGGTGAGGCACAACGGGTGCCTTTCCACGGTCACCATAGACAGATGTAGCGGGTGATTTTCTATCATGGTCACCCTGGACAGATGTTGACACAGTAAATCAATCAATAAAAGTTTTGAAATTCACATGTAACATTAAAAAAATGAAATATTGTACTAATATCAGAAAAAAAAAAAAAAAAAATAATGAAATTTCTGAAATTTAGTTGTTGTAGTCATAAGCTGTTATTGTATTTAACATTTACCTGCTAAGGCATAGTGGGTGCCTTTCCACGGTCACCCTGGATAGATGTAGCATGTGATATCTCACGGTTACCCTGGATAGATGTTGACACAATAAATTAATCAACAAGAGTTGTGAAAAATAAATAATGAAAAATGAAATATATGTAGTAAAAATTTGAAATATTGCAGCGATAAATTGTAACAATGATTGATCAAAGGTTGAGTTGAATGGTATGTAAGATATTTACCCCCATAGCCGCACCCCCTCCATCTATTCGATTTAAGTTGTAATCGATCAACAACTCTTCACCTGGAACTATTGTTTTTGTTGCACATACAAATATACGATTTCCTTAGCATCCCTCAAATATGCAATTCGGTTTCTTAGTTGTTGCCACTGGTCGTGTACTATTTATAAATCCCACAATGTTTCCAGTAGCTTTTGGCCTTCCATCAATATACATAGTTGCCCCTTTATTTTGATTGTTATCTACTAGTTGTATATAATTTGCGGCAACTCCATATCTCTGCATACTTCACATATATTAGACCAACATCAACCAGTGATTGTATTTGTATAATGGTCTGACATACTCCATCAATTCGGTTACAATGCCATATCCGACCTTTATTCCATCCATGGAAAATAACCTCAATCCATGTAAGGATGAAGGAACAATGCGATACATCCTCCCACTGATGAAGAAATTTGTGTCCACTTCAGGTAGCTCCTTAGGTGCCCATCATTGCACTAGATGTTTATAACTCAAGGGAAACTCAATGTCACCTATGCTCTCAACATCATAATTACATGACCCTCCATTGGCAATAAAAAATTGCATGCGTTTACGAAATCTTTTCCTTACCTTTTCAGATCTAGTTGATCTAGAACTGGTAGATCTAGTACAACACGTCTCACATTCAACTTCTCTTAGTATATGTTGATCATCACTCGAGGAAGATAGATCCAAAAGATACCTATTTGGTGGTACCTACACTCGTTAAAACAAGAAGATAAGTTATCGTGCCAATATACGTTTGTGGTACCAACACAGTTTCATATAGTTGCATTTAGTTGCAATATAGTTGCATATAGTTGCATTGTTGCATACAGTTGCATATCGTTGCATAACTTGCATATAGTTGCATATTTGCATATAGTTGCATAAAGTTGCATACGTTCCATAAAGTTGCATAAGTTTCATGTTGCATAGTTGCATATAGTTGCATAGGAAATTGTTGCATAAAGTTGCATACGTTCCATATAGTTGCATAAGTTGCATTGTTGCATAAATTTGCATATAGTTGCATAGTTGGATAAGTTGCATATTTGCATATAGTTGCATATAGTTTCATAGTTGCATATAGTTGCATATAGTTGCATAGTTGCAAATAGTTGCATGTAGTTGCTATATAGTTGCATAAGTTGCATTTTTTGCATAAAGTTGCATATAGTTCCATAGTTGCATATACTTGCATCTTGAAGAGTGGTTCCAAGGGTGGATTAGAGGAATTCTCATAAAGTTGCATATTTTTCAGATATTTGCATATTTGCATAAAGTTGCATAACTTGCATAAGTTCCATAAAGTTGCATAACTTGCATGTTGCATAGTTGCATATTTTCGTATAGTTGCATACGAAATTGTTGCAATATAGTTGCATACGAAATTGTTGCAATATAGTTGCATTAGTTGCAATATAGTTGCATAAGTTGCATTGTTGCATAAAGTTGCATATATTTGCTATATAGTTGCATATGGTTGCATATAGTTGCATAAGTTGAGTTTTTTGCATAAAGTTGCATATAGTTGCATCTTGAAGAGTGGTTCCAAGGGTGGATTAGAGGAATTCTCATTCTTGATAGAGAACAACTGCTTAATGTGCATCTTGCAAACAACATTGCTCTCAAACTTGAACTCAAACATAGAAGGAATGATGTAGTGTTTTCATATATTCACTAGGACAACATGTGCAGTGGTTAGAAAGGAAAAGGAAGAGGCCCTTATTATTTGGTAGGATGAATTCCCTAACTATCGTGTTAAAAAATGGGAAGTTATTTAGATGGGATATATTATAATGTGTTTAGAAATCCACTTTAGAATTGACGTACTTGTAGCAGACTTATGCAATTGGGTATTGAACAACTTTGAGAATGACCTTCATAGACAATTTTCTCAAGATGTACTACTTGCAAGGAGAATCACCACCATAGATAACAATATCTTTCCAGAAAGACATTTATTGTTCTTTTTATTTTTTCCTTCTACTATAGGATATAGGAAATTGAATATGCTTCTTATAGGCAATTTGAAATTTGGAGGAAACAACCTACAGGCAAGAAGAGATGCCTCCCATTGGCATTGTGGAACTTTTATATAATTCCCAAGGAGGCTAGGGGGCTAGAATTGACTTACATTTGATATGATGTAATGAGCATAAATGGAAACTTGTAGAAACTCACAACAACAAATTGGAAATATGAAAACTAATACGTAATGTGTAAAATAATAGGGCACATATAGCAGAAATTTCGACAATAGTTAACTAGTACTCTACAACAATATATTTTGCGTTTCCGTATATTGATATTTTGAATACTTTCTTACAGATCATAGAAAAGAGATTTTCCACTATATGTTAGGAGAGTTAATGTGTAAACCCAACCTACTCTAGCTCCTCAAGTCCGTAAGGTTGATGAAACCAACTAAACCATGGTGGTCAAAAAGCAACCACATGTTAGGCTGCAAGAGAGAAAAATAAAGCCTATTTTATTAACATTATAAGTATATTGTTCTATTTTATTTTATCTTCCTCGGGACATCAAAGGTAACTCCATTTTTATTAGGAACTTATGTTCTCATCATGGTTTTATAATTTCACATTACTTGCATTCACTCATAATTTTTTTCTTTAATCGTTGTGCTCTAGCTCCTTTAATATTCCTCTCATGACAATGATAGTAGAATTGGTTCTAAAATTACCAATTGTAGTCAAAATACCAAAATAAAGTCAAATTGGTGTCCAAGAGTGCAATCTAATTATTTTTGCATAAGTATCAAACATAGAAGGTTTTGTGTAATTGAAACATCAATAAAAGGGTTTGATATAATTAATTAGCTTTGTGGTCCCAATGAAAAAATATTGTTATCAATATGCTATCTTTCATCTTCTTTTGTATCATTTGATCATTGTTTCATGATTCTATTACCTAAGCCATAGTAAGCTCCTTTTGTTTCTTGTTTCTTGTTTCTCAATTCTATTATCGTTTTTCTATATTTTTAAATTTAGAGGTAGCTCCTAAAATGTTCCTTGGTCAAGCTATGGTTCAAAAACTCTAGCACATGCATCATTGTGCACCAATAATAGATTGAGAGGAACATGAAGAAATTGATATGGATGAAGAGGATAATATTGAGGATCACATTCTTGCAGATAAATTGGATAACTCTTAGAGGCTATACTTCAACATGTTTCTCTTAAGAAGCTTGTTTATGTGGAAACTACTTCAATTTCTATGGGCCATGGTCATTGTGATGTCAAGAAATACGAAAATCTTACTGTCCTTGTGTATGGACAATTCATACCATCTATGAGCATAGAGTACCATTTATATAAGATAAATTGGTAAACAATTATTCATAATAAACACACCTAGTTAAGGTGTTCTAATAAATGCCCCTAGCTGCCATATCCAAAAGAAAGGAAATAGAATTGTTTCAATCTTCTATTACCTAAGCCACCATAAGCTCCTATTTTTTATTGTTTCTTGACTCTATTATCTATTTTCTATACTTTTAAATTTAGAGGTAGCTCATAAAAAAATTCCTCGTTGAGGTATGGACTGAAAACTCTAGCACATGCATCATTGTGCACCAATAGTAGATTGAGAGGAACATGAAGAAATCAATGTGCATGAAGAGGAAAATATTGAGGATCACATTCTTGCAGATAACTTGGATAACTCTTAGGATATATACTTTAACATGTTTCTCGTAATAAACTTGTTTGTATGGAAACTACTTTAGTTTCTTTGAGCCTCAATTATTGTGATGTCAAAAAATACAATGATCTTAGTGTCATTGTGTATACACAATTCATATAGTTGCATAAAGTTTTAACATGTGTTTTATGATATTTCTGGTCCAATACTAGAATGGTTGGAGTGAGATTCTTATGTTGTCTAGTTGTGCAACACTTCCCACTAACTTGACCTTGAACCAAAATCAAATTCTATAATGTTTTAGGTCCAATAAAAAACCATGTAGAATTGAAGGGATGAGACATGGAATAAAAATGGGATGAAATATAATTAAAAGCACAAGATTTCCCTACATGGTGTTCATTCAAGATGAGACAAGGATGGAACATATGCATAGTGGGTGAAGATTAAACATTGACGTGAATAGTAAATAGAGACTATAGGTGCATATGAAAATCCTAGAAAGTGTCATACTGCCACACTAACAATATCAGGGTTGACTTAATGGATGTGTGGACTAATCATATTCAACTATGTGGTATTGATGATCACAACATGGAAGCTTCAAAAGGACAATTGGTGGAATTTGAATCTCAAATTTGAGGGAGAATTTAGTTCGGTGCTATAAAGCATTTTGGGTCTGCATGATCATGCAATATTTTCCCTTTATGGTTTTGCCTACATGAGTACTATGCCAAACCTAAAGTTGAATTTTACTTCATTTATAGTTTTTTAAGTCTGATTTGCATGAGTGGATTTTGGTGCTGACATTCTCCACACAAAAGAGATATTGATGGGGGTGGTGAGCATAATCTTTAAGGGTTGAAATAATAGAATTGAATTGTAGTTTATTTTTTTTACCTCATCAATGGTGTTGGCTGCCCTTTATTTTGGTAGTGGTTCATAGACCTAAGGCGTTGGCTCAAATCCTTTACATTAAGCTCTAAGAATGATACTAGGTTTTTAGGTATCTTCTTGTGAATTTTTTGTTGTTTTGAGGGTGTGTTTATCCCACACACCTTATTGAATGTATGTGGGGGGGATAGATGTTTGGTTTTTTCTCACAGACATATTTCTCCCTTGCACATCTATGAATTTTTTTTAAAGGGACAAATTAGTTGACATACGGTCACAACTCTCTCATTGTCATTTATTTAATTTGTTTTCTTCATTGATGATGTTGGGTACCCTCTATTTTAGTAGTGGTTTGTAAGATGTGTGGAAAAACCTTGAAAATTTACAGTAATGAATGGGATACTAATGATCCCAAGATTGAAATATAAAATGGAGAATGTGAACATGTTCATGGCATGTTTCAAGATAAAAATACCAGAAAACTTAAAAGAAGAGAATTAATACCATGTTGAATTGATTGTCGACCTCCTTCTCCTCACGCACTGGTTTCAAATGGTGTTCCATCCTCCTCCTCTATCCAGCATGCCCTTGATCTCGAGCTTCTCCTCGTGTTCCCTCCTCACTGCCCTAAACCTCCTTCTTCTTCTCCTTGCGCGTAGGTCTACCTCCTTCTCCTCCTCTGTGTGCCCTCCTCTCTGCCCTCGACCTCCTTCTCCTTCTCCTCAACCTCCTTCTTCTTCTCCTTCTCCTCCTCTACATGCCCTCCTCTCTGCCCTCGACCTCCTTCTCCTTTTCCTCAACCTCCTTATTCTTCTCCTTCTCCTCGTGTTCCATCCTCTCTACCATCAAACTCCTTCTCCTTATCCTCCTATGTGTGCCCTCCTCTATGCCCCGACCCCCTTCTCCTCCTCTTCATGCGACCAACCTCCTCTGCGTTCCCTAACCTCCTCTCCTTCTCCTATGTGTTCCCTAACCTCCTCTGCGTGCCCTCACCTCCTCTCCTTCTCCTATGTGCGCCCTCGCCTCCTTTGCATGCCCTCTCCTCCTCTCCTTCTCCTATGTGTGCCCTAACCTCCCCTCCTTCGCCTATGTGTGCTCTCCTTCTCTACTTTGACATCGAAATTCTCCGGCTCTAGCTAGCTTGCGCAAGAGTTGAAATGTGTTTTTTTTTTTCAAACTTATGTTTTGTTATTTGTTTATTTTTTGGTATTTTTTTTCTTTTTTCTTTTTATTATAGTTATATATAATATAATATATATATTATAATTTATATATTATATAATATATATAATTTATATATTATATTACATAATATTGTCCCAAGTCTCGGAGACAAAAACATCTATAATCATGTTAATGCCTCTTAGGGTTGAGAACTAGGTTGTCTCGATGAAGGTTTTTCCTTTGTGCAAAGGATGGAGGACCACCATAATGAATGTTCATTAAAAGACAAACCAAATATGAGACTGTGTATTATGTCGATAGTTTGAGACCTTGTTTTATTATAGTACTCTCATAATCCATTTGATGCATGAAACCTCAAGGTTGGATGTGTATTACGAGGATCTCCATATATACCCTCAACATGCAACAAAAATTCTAATTTACTTTGTGAAGTTCTTACCACCCTCCATACTTTCCCCAAAAATTATATAAATAGATTTCTCTCTAAATGATATAAATATATAAATATAGTCCATTGCATTGATCATTAATTTATATTCCTCTCTAATGGTGAGAAATAAATCATTAGAAAAATTCCTAGTGACAAACTACTTGATTCCTTATTTAGGGAGAGGGATATCTTTAATCAAACATTAACCTATAATGTGAAAGTTCAAGTAGACCAAGGCTTCTATTACCATCACATAAATTTCAATTTCAAACATAGATCCTTGTCAAATATAATGGATTATCCCTACTTCTTCTTATTTATATATGTTGATGGAGAGATACATAATTGCTTCTAAGAAGATTTTCCATGGCTCTAGGGAACAAGGGGACAAATTCAAGAGCCTTAAGCGTGACCAGAATGAAGGGAAACTTGACCATATCATGGGACTTTTCAAAGTTAATTTAAAAAAATAAAGTATTGAGTCATGAGCATCTAGCCCATTTTGTTCCCTCCCATGTTGCTAGGATATTCAATTTTTAACAAAAACTTAATAGTTCATTATTTAGAGACATGCATTTTGTTAGTAAAATCATGGCCAGATCACCTCTCATTTCAATCACCTCTCATTTCATATCACCTCTCACATAAATTTCAATTTCCAACATAGATCCTTGTCAAATATAATGGAGTAGCCCTACTTCTTCTTATTTATATATGTTTATGGAGAGATACATCATTGAAGTATTGAGTCATGAGAATCTAGCCCATTATGTTCCTTCCCATGTTGCTAGGATATTCAATTTTTAACAAAAACTTAATAGTTCATTATTTAGAGACATTCATTTTGTTAGTAAAATCATGGCTATAGAAAAAATATTCAAGAAAGGCACATTTATTATGTACGGTTATTGGTTTATTTTTTCTTCCAAAATTAGTCATAAAGAAACTTGAGTGCTTAGAGGTTTTGTATGCTCTAAAAATGTGGTGGACCATGCATTGTCAATATTGGTTCCATGGAGCATATTTGCCTTGCCTAAAAAAGGCAAAGGCCTCATATAAAATAATGTAACTGTGCATGGAGGAAGCATGTCAGGAAAGAAGATAGTGAGTTTAATGGTTGGTGATGAACCTTCAAAAAGATTGACCTAATACATAGTTGTTAAAGGAAAATTTAGATCCAAAATAAATATGCTTTTCACCCTCAATGATGTAAATGTTGCTTTAAGTTATTTTAGGATTGGTGG
Organism: Picea glauca; assembly: GCA_000966675.3. NCBI lineage: Eukaryota > Viridiplantae > Streptophyta > Pinopsida > Pinales > Pinaceae > Picea > Picea glauca. The sequence goes on along the minus strand of JZKD02S1323988.1, from coordinate 66,213 downwards.
TTCTTTTGCACCAATTCGAATAGTTTGGAAAGAAAGGGAGAAGTTGGTTTCAACTCTTACAACTATTGAGAATCGCAAACAAAATAAACAAAGGACCAAACCTAGGTTTGACAAACCACAAAAACTACCTGCAAGGCAAAGGCATGGGTTTATGGTGGATAGTGCTACAAACATGGTGGTTTCCATGATGAATTGATGATGGAAGAAAGTGGGTGTGTGAGTCAAATTTGAGTCCAGAAACCCCCCCATATCGTTAAGGCATGCAAATAGTCTATCCATGTCAAATTTCAATGCATTCATAAACAGTTTGAAAAAATTTCAATGTTGGCCCCATTCACAGGTCATTGTTGCTTGTGTCTAGTCCTAGTACAATTTCCCTATAAAATTTGTATAAAATATTTGGAGAATGATCATTTTAAAGGTGCTAGGCCTCTTCCTACACACCACGGCTATATCACCTCTCATTGACAGTCTGTGTATTGATCCATTTTAGTTTTGGGTTGTTAGTATTTTCAATTGCACGCACCTTTCAATCTAGTCAAAGTTCAATGAATGTATCTTGTTACTATAGGGTTATAAAGCCTCATGATCCCAATGCCCATATGCCTCCAACCTTGTGATCTAATGATCATTGGGTGACAAGTGTCATGAAGGGTGATGACTAAGACTAGGGGCAACTTTCAATTCAAGGCTAGGAATGACCAGGCCCACATCAAGTGAAGGAAGAAAATTAAGAAGGTACATGTGTTGTCCCATTCCATGTCAACAACAATGCATCCATTCACTGGGAACACTAAAACCCGAGAAATCGATGACTCCATTAAATTAGGGTTTATGGTTTACATGATGAATTGATGATGGAAGAAAGTGGGTGTGTGAGTCAAATTTGAGTCCAGAAACCCTCCCATATCGTTAAGGCATGTGAATAGTCTATCCATGTCAAATTTCAATGCATTTAGAAATAGTTTGAAAAAATTTCAATAATGGCCCCATTCATAGGTCAATGTTGCCCTTGTTTAGTACTAGTACAATTTCCTTGTAAAATTTGTATACAATATTTAGAGAATGATAATTTTGAAGGTGTTAGGCCTCTTCCTACACACCATAGCTAGATCACCTCTCATTGACAGTCTTTGTATTGATCCCTTTTAGTTTTGGGTTGTTAGTATTTTCAATTGCACGCACCTTTCAATCTAGTCAAAGTTCAATTAATGTGTCTTGTTAGTGTAGGGTTATAAAGCCTCATGATCCCAATGCCCATATGCCTCCAACCTTGTGATCTAATGATCATTGGGTGACAAGTGTCATGAACTACAGTGATGATTAAGACTAGGGGAAACTTTCAATTCAAGGCTAGGAATGACCAGACCCACATCAAGTGAAGGAATAAAATTAAGAAGGTACATGTGTTGTCCCATTCCATGTCAACAAAAATGCATCCATTCACTGGGAACAAATCAATGACTCCACTAAATTATGGTGTATGGTTTACATGATGAATTGATGATGGACATACCTACATCGTTGGTATGATTAGGCGCAGTCGCGCAAAGCTCCTCTTGGTTTCGAGAATAGTTCATTCTCTACTAAACAGGGGCAACCACGTGAAGGTGGCAGCTCTAATTATGCCCCCCCCCTCCTCACATCACTCTCAATTTCCCCATATTACCTAATTTGAAATTCTAAAAAATATGTATCATATATTATATTATACAAAATAAAAACATATAAAGATCATATAAAAGATATAAACACATAACTCTTCTTTTCAACAATTAAATATCAGTCATCTTCTTCTTCATCCATCTCAACATCTGTATCAGGATCTAGTTCAAAATCGATATTGGTGAAAGGCTCATTCCTATCAACATCATCATCAACGTCATTTTCGCTAATATAATTATCGATATCATCAATGAGATCATCGTCTCCTACATCGGATGATCAACTTCTTCAACTTCTTCATCTAACACATCGAATACATGAGCCACCTGCTCTTGATCTGCATAATCATGATCTTCTTCTTCATTATTATCTTCATCCTCATCTACGTGATTATACTTTACTGGTCTTCCTCTTGGATCATATCTAACAACGTAGGACCAACTTGCTTTACCAGGTACCTCTGAGTAAAATACTTGCTCACATTGACTTGGAAGAACATAAGTCTCTGTACCCGGTTCAAATTCCCTTGTATTAACCATGGTAAATCCATTATCATGATCAATAAAAGTTCTTTCGGGATCGCATTCATGCATCCATAGCCTGTACCATTTAACCTCAAACAAAACTATTTTAAAGTAATTAAAATCACACACGATTATATCCTCCAAATGGCCATAGTACCTATTCTCAGTTTCTTCTAGATTTCTGTCACTTCTAGAGGAAATGTTGGTGACCTTAAAAACTACAGTTATCCCACAATCCGAGGTTTTCATCTTATCATCCAACATTTTGATACGAAATTTACGACTATTACACCACATAGCCTTGTGATGTTTCAACTGCAACATGGAAAACAAGTAAAAAATACATTTCTAATTAATAAACCTCATATAGGACTTAGTAAATATATATTTAAAAAATTAAACAAACCAAATACATTGAAAAATTGGGAAAAAACTAAGAAAATGTGGGTAAAACATTTAACTTGCTTGTTTATCTTTTAAACCAAAGGCTAAATCAACTTCCCTTGATGTAATATTGGGAAATTGATATCGATGATGATACAATGTTTTAATCATTTTACTCACCCCTTCCCATGATAACCTACCAAAGTATTCTTCAGTATATTCTATCCAATGCTCCATCCAATCAAGGTTGTTTGCAATGTATAAATGTAAATCATCCCACTCTCGAGCAACTATATGATAACATAACAATTTAATATCATTAATTCGCTATTGTTAATAAAGGAATAATTTAATAAATGTTTAATATATTAAATCTACGTCAACGTCTAATAATTACCTTTCATAGTCCTCATTTTACCTTTCCCCAATAGGACTTCCCCTTCAAATTTGTTGATGGAGTCGAGATGCCAAATGCGAGGCACATTCATATTTTTTGCTAATTTAGGTAGATATTGACTAATATACACCATGCATTGATATACCATATATC
>JZKD02S1323988.1:44092-58907 GCA_000966675.3 Picea glauca | reverse complement strand
CAACCATTAGGTGTGCAAGTATCCCAACCATTATTGTCATTGTTATATTATTTTCAATTTATGCAAGTGTGATCCCATTTGGGTACTAGGGGTGTAACAAGTGGTATCAAAGCTTCAATCAAGCTTTGTTGGTGCTTTTTTGTTAGTTCTTAAAAATAAAAGAGAGAATAAAATGACAATCAATTACTATCATTTCACAGATCACGGTTGAGTTTCAAGAGCACTTCCATATCTTTATCAATGAAAAGAGAGAGACATTCTAGCTACAATTGAAGGGAAAAGGGTATGTGGATTCCATAAACCTTGAATATTATGGAATCCACATACCCTTTTCCATAGAATATACTAACTAGATCCAAAAACCAAAGACATGAAATATGGTACTACACATATAATATATTATCAAGGAAAAAACAAGATACATGAAATTTGGACATTTGAACAAAAATTTACAAGTTAAATGATTACATCAATAAAAAAAGCATACTAACCTTGAAAGTTCAAAATCCGAGCTATGTAGATCGAGAATTGGATTTGTTCAACTGGTGGGTGACAGAAAAAATAAATAGCTCAAACAAAATCTACGAACAGTGTCGCAACTATAGCAAGTGTGTCGCAAAGCCTCTTAAAGTCAGGTATATATAGATCAACTAGTCAACTAGCCGTTAACACCAACCAATGAGATAGGCAAAATTTTTGTGGTAATAGCGATGAACTTTCGTGGCAATAGCGATGAAAATTCTGACCAAGTTAAAAAACCTATTCGTGGCTATATCGACGAACTTTCATGGCAATATCGACGAAAATCCTTCCCTATTTAAAAAAAAACTTGAAAATAATGGAAACGTGGAAAAATTTCGTGGAATAATCCTCCCATATGTAGTAGTGCCTCATGAGCTTTATAGTGAATTCCTCTACACCTCACATTATGTCTTATGCATGACTACTCCTTAAAACAGTCTTAATGAGAAGGATTATTTGCAAGCTACCTCTCCTGAGCTTTAATCTATGCATATTGTCATATTGTTTGACATTAATGATAACACATCAATGATACTTGCATATATTTATTTGACATGAACTCTGCATACTATTATGTTGTTTGACATCAAAGACAACACATTAATGACACTATGTCCAACATGAATTTTATTGTTTATAACAAAAATAGGCCACACTGAGTAAATATACCTTAGCTTACCAAATGGATTGGCATTGTCTGCTTCCAATGAAAGCCTAACATTATGAGGTTCTTCTTTAAAAATGGGCCATATTTCTTTGATGTTCCTAAATGAAGAACCATCTGCAGGCGTTTGAAGAACACCATCTTCACTTCTGTGTCATGCATGGTAATCCATAAACTATGAAACTCTTTGGCACCTAAACAATCATTGAAAACGTGGAATTATCATAATATGATGAAGAACATTGTGAGGCACCTTAACTGTTACTTGATCAGTTTGATATATATTGATTTGACATTGTGGGAATTTTGTTTCCGATGAGTATTATCCATAATATATAATATGATCATTCGGACATGCATCAATATCCCGATACTCCATTCCAATATCTTTCATAATGGAACACATCTCTCGATATGTGTGAGGTAAATTATTTGACGGTGGTAAGAAAAATTCACCTAAAAATCTACAAAATAAAAAAACTAGTTAATGTAAATAATAGTAATAAAAAATATTGCATCCTTAATTTACACATTAATTGACACTAAAAATAGAGAAAAATAAAGTCAAACTTTACGTATAATATGTGACAAATTATATTATGTACCTTAGGATCTATGTGAGACAAGTGTTTGAAAAATCATTCAATACCTTCAAGTTCACCAAAAACATTATAATAAAGAGAATATTTGTTCTTGAGCCTTCTGTTGAGGAGTCCTAAATCGCTTTAACTCAACAACAGGAACCAAACCCGCCACTAAGGCCCAATTAAACTCTGTAGCGTTTGATGGTGGAATGGTTCTCCAGATCTTTCAATCCAACCAATTTATCAATGGGCTTTACACAATGATTGACATGATATCTTCTTATGAAAGTTCCTCCTTCAGTTTAAACGTTCTTTTATTGTCTTTTCTTTTATTATATAGGCCTGATTAAAAGATGTGTCCTGCTATAAACCAGCTAGTAAAAAGGGGGATCTTAACTACTGAAGAAGGTTGAGCTTGGGATAACCCTTGTGCTCAAGCATGCAGACAAATATATTCACACCCATGACAATCCTAGTACTAATACATTAAATTGTTGTTATTTCAATTATTGACCGAGATATGATTTATCGTAAGAAAACATACATGCAATACAATGATGGCAAGAAAAATAGTTTCCTTAGCTCTAGCATTAATCACACATTAACACGATGATTTTATTTCATCATTAGAGACAAGAACTACAAAAAATAGATTCAGAAACTCTTACTCATTACAACATCCATTCATGAAATAAAGTTGGAAGTAATTCCTCCTCAACTCCAATCACAACGAATTTGATGAAAAATAGAATTTTATCTCTGATCCTAAACAAGACTTCTCAACTAAGGTAGTTTAGAAATAGTTCTTTACAATTCCAAAAATGAGGGTCTTTTCCCAAACCATCGACCCTTTCCAAAAGGTCAATCCTCTTATTTGTAATGAATCATTAACTAAAAATAGATACTACGAGTGCAAGCTAAGTAAAAAAAAATATCTCCACATGGCACTTTCATATCTCTATCTTCTAAGAATCATCAAACAATTTTACTGAAGTGGATGACTCTTCTCATACTCCGACCATTTGACAAAGAGTTCCTTGCATGTGTTGGCATATGGGAACCTGTGATGGTCCATCGGGGCTGAAATAATTTCTTTCACTTCTATTGCCCGTGCTCGATACTTGACTATTTTGACACTTAACCACTGCAAAACTGCTCGAGCCTTAATCAAACACTCCATGAACCGTTGTACTTGACCTGGCGCCATGCTCGCCACCTTTGATATCTATGTTGTTCATGCCGAGTCTTGTTCTGCATGTTGCTTGACTATGTCATGCAGGTCGACAAAGTCCTCAAGTGAGCCAAATTCTGGGAGGTCGATGTCTTTCATCTCCTGATTAATGTTTTCCTAGCTCTTTTCCCAATCGACTCATTTCTCTTGAATATCCAATTGAGGTTCTTGGGCCATTTTTCCCCAGTATTCGGCCACTTTCCTGATCTGATCTACGTTGTTCTCCCTCAACACCTTAATGTTGTTCTCTTCGGTGTCTCGGCCCTTTTGAACCTCACTGATGTAATCAATCCTTTCTACGGCTTGGTGAGCCTTTTCATACCACCTTTCCACATCCTTGCAGGTTGCTAGTGCAATATGGGTGTATTCCTGGAAATCAACTATACCTGCAGTGAAAAGGTGTCATTCATTCATGAATTTGGCATAGGCATCTTGAAACTCACTTCTCAAAAACATCGTGGCTTGTGTGGAGTCCTGATAGTATTTTTCCAAATGGCACAGATGCTCCAACTCCTTAAGTGCAACGGCTAGCTCCTTTTCATCCCTTCTTTCTCTATCCAATGTGGCATCTGTGATATCCATCCCTGCGTCGATAAGCTCGGATGTCTTGGCGTGTTCTGTGTTGAGCAGCTTCTCCTCTATGGTGATGAGAATCAAAATATCCAACATAAGCCTCCTCTTCTTAGTGGTTCTCTTCATGATGGATTTTCTCTTCCAGTCATAGGTGATCACCTATATATCAACGATCTCATCAATAGATTTGGGGATTTGTTGTTCTCCCAAAGTTAGAGTATTTCCTAGGCTTCTGACTGTGTGTACCTATTCTAGGACGGGTTCGTGAATTTCTTCCATATGTACCGATGTCTCAACCTCCATTTTTTTCTCATCATTTGGTGAGGTATCGACTGAAATTCAAGAGTCGAGTATAGGTTCGGTACGTACCTGGTAATCGGTTGTCGATGTGCAAATTTATTGCTGTGGAACTTCCTCTTTATGACCTCCCGATCCCATATCATCCCTTGATATGTCCATTGGGGTTCCCAGCAAGTCAATTAGCTTAGTGTCTAAGGCACTTTCGACCTCATGGTCTCCCTGCGGAAGGCATTGAATTGGAGCATCGAGACCTGGGGTAGATGCTCTCTCAGGTTCCCTTTCCTCTGTAATCTGCACTAGAGTCACCAGGGACACCTCTGAACCCCCATCATCATCATAGATGGTTATTAAGTCGAACAAGGGGTTTGGTACACTTGTCCTACCTAGTGTCCTTGCTATCTTAGGTTGGGTTGAATTTCCCCCTGGTGATATGATCTGTGGTGGTGGAACTTTAGGGTTTGTTGGTCCATTGATTTCTTCAAGTTGTATTGGATCTAGGCCACTTGTCTCTCCTCTTCTTTCAATTGGGTCATCATTGGGAATCCTTGACATCTCTACTAGGTCAGGGTCATTTTGCAACTGATCAATGATTCGTTGTGCCCCTTCTAGCAAGATAAATCATCTTCTTTGTGCCTCTATAGTCTTTGTCGTTCTGATCTCTTCCCTAGCTATGAGGACCTCTTGAGTCGAATTATCTATTGTTTCCACTTGTTAATCCATTCTCATGGCCTTGAACCTGGTCATGTTTAGGTTGGCCATCCTCTATACTACCTCCTCCCAATCCTAAGCGCACTCTATGAAAATTTCATCCTCAAATTTATCATGCGCGTATGGCCAACAGGATGATACTTGTGAAGCGTGTTGGAGGACCAAGCCTTTAGGGTCGTTCTTAAGGAATTGACTTGTCAGGAACCTGAATTCAAGTTGGCTCAACCCTTCTTGTTTCGCTTGAGAAGTGTCCTTTACCAAATAAAACCCCACATGGAAACCATAGGGTATGAAAGATTGCTTCTTGTCCTTAACTAGTGTGGCGTTATATCTCTGCAGGATAGTCTGATAACATATTTCTCCCACAATGAGTCGGTCTGGGACGTGAGTGGGTAGTAGATGTGGCACTCCAGTGGCCCTAAACACTTTGATATAGGTTGAGCATTCATCTAAATACCAGTGACCTACCTTCGCTACCATTTTCTTGGTTGTTGTGGATAATATCAAGCATTCCTTTTTAAATACAATAAAATAAATACGAGCGATGAATTCATCGCAAATGAGTGCATAGGATTTTTTATACATGTTATCCCACAATATGCTGAAATAAACGTGGACAGGGAGCTCTGCAACATGTTAGCTTAAATTCATGTCGGGAAAGACATTTCCCCCACAGATAACATCGAGCAAGTACGAGGCCATGTGGAAAGCGGGTGCTTCCCCTTCTTTCGGATTTTGAGTCTATTGTACACATATTCTCAATTGTTTGGAAATTATCTCTCCCCATTTCAAAGTACTCCCGGAGATCACCACTGTGTATGCCAAGGGAATCCATGCTTCCAAAAACTTGGAGTAGTCCTCTCCATACAGTCGACAAATGAGAGCCATTAAGTAAATGTATGGCTCCCTCAGGTTGACTGTCCCATACCATCCATTGCTTCGATTTGTAAACTTTTTGTCCTCCTTCCGCCATGAGGCCATCAACTGGTTGGTGTCGTCGAATTCATAGAACTTCACCACAAAGTCTATGTTTAGCTACTCCTCTAGGTATTTCATCTTGTAGTATTTCTAGACTTCTATCGGAAGGAAAAATCTGACACGCCCGCCATTCTCATCATTGATTAAACATTTATGTGCGTCTAAATGGTCGATTAGCCACTTCAGAACCTCTATGCAAGGGAAAAATGGGGTTTTTCTAGCTACCATGTGAAAATAGGACCGTCGGTTGTTTGGGAACACCTGGTCATTGAGCACCCTTACATCTGAGTCGTTGTGTGGGATACACTCCGGGTACTCCTCCTGACCGATTCTGTTGAAAAGGTCCCCCCATTGTGGGAGCATTACTTTTGATCCAGTGCTTTCTTCTGTGTCACCGAAGACTAGAGGTTGGACAAATGATTTCTTTGTTGAGTTTTTTATGACTGGCTCTTCCCTGGTAGTGTACTCCAATTGCCTTGTAGTACTAGGAGAAGAACCTTCACCTGTTTATGCTTCCTTTAGCTCGGGTTCTTTCGGCGAGCGTCTGGTGGTTGGCTTTCTTGGAGGCATTTTCCCTGTAACTTAGAAAATAGTTAGAGACTGTGAAAGAAATGAGATGTATATATAGCAAATCACGACCTCTGAATTGAAAAATTTGAACACATGCCTCTGATGCTTGTTTAACCTGGTCTTGATAACCTGGGAATCATAACAGTCTGGGGACGCTTGCTTTGCTTCTTCATATGCTCTAGAATTCAAACTTGTGCGCAAAATGAAATTGTTCAAAGTCGTTATAGAGATTTAAACATAGATGAACTTACCTTATTGCATCATCCATTCAATTCGGGTTATCAATGTATTTCTATTAAATCTGTCGCTATATCTTCAAAGATATCTTAAAATTAAATTGTTGTTGTTCAAATTGGCAATTTCGAATTGTTGTTGTTCAATCGACGATTTCAAATTGTTGTTGTTCAATCGGCGCACAAGGTAGAAACAAATAGGGGATCATGCATTAGCTAGTATATTAAATGTTAGAATCCAATCATATCTTGTGTCGGAAACATCCCATCGTTTCACCAGTGCAGCTGCTGAGTCGGGGGTCAGGGCTCTGCTTTGAACAATTTTCATTGATATCTTCTTGCAAAATCTCTGATGTTGAACGATCTTTTCATACAGAGATGATGTGGCAAGGTTGACCTGGAGGTTTTATTAGGACATGGTAAACCTTAAGACGAATCAAGAGGAAACTTGGTCGTACGACACCCTTACGTGATAAATACACGTGGCACTCAAGACCGACGTCTTCATTTACTCGTGTTAATCGGAATCAGGACATTCCTTAAGCTACAAATTCTAAAACTTGATCCTATCTTGTCGACGTTGAAAAGTATCAAGGATCGACGATCGACGATAAACCTAGCCAAGTGCTCCCGGATCTACTCTCTCGAGAAAGTCCCGATGCCAAAAGTGTATCAGGGATCGACGATATGTTTATCGTAGACAAAATGATTTTTTTAACCTTTCTAGATTTCCTCGAACCTGATCAAGTGCATCGGTCATCGACTATCGGTAATTTCTTTATGGATTTTGTCAATGTTTATCCCTCTCGTACTTTTCCAACACCGATGGGGATCGACTATATCCTAAATTTTCATGGCGAATAACTTACGAAAACCAACTCCGCCTTCTACCGAAACCGATGATGCATCGGCGATCAATGATTAGTATAACTGTGTGGCCACTTTACCTACTTGAATTTTGTCAATGCCGAACACAAGAGTGTTAGTCACAATGTTAGTTGCAGATTCTTAGTTCAAATGTCAAGTTCTTTTAGACACGAGGTTTCATTTAACAAGTTCAAACAAACATGACTTGATTGATAAGAGTCATGAAAAAAAAATCAAGATAAACCATTCCCCAAAGTGAAATCAATTTAGACAGTTAAGAAAACAAGTGGTTAATTGATTTATTTTTGGCACATATGCCATAATCGAGTGGGAGAGGAGGACGTTTGTTATCTGCAAGATGAGATGGTTAAGGTGAAAAATTTTTATTAGCTCTACCTTGAGGTACATGTGGTCCTTTCCAACTTACCATATTTCCCTTTAGGTTTTACCAGACCACCAGGCAGACACTTCATCATTTGCCAAGGTTGTTTATTCACAAAGATTAGATATTGAACTCTTTTAAGAAAAACACAGTTTGCCCAACGTTTCTTGTGTTGCATGTAAGCATGAGTCGGGAACAGAGTTTGCTACACCGTGTTGATTAAGGTCAACCAATGCCTTTCGGAACACAACTTTAAAGCACAAAAATAACACACAAAAGAAAAACAGAAATAAAGTACTCCGCAATCAGCCTACCTAACACCTACAAAATAAAATAACATGAAAAAGCACACACATTTGTTTTTTTTAACAGAAATATTGGTTTAGGGCTTGGCCATTCATTAGGAGGGCGTCAATTTCCCCCCTCAGATTTTGCAACCAATACGTGCATGCCCCAAGTTTCTCGGATACCTCAAAAGGTTCGAGCCATAGATTCTGAAACTTTGAATGTTTTCCCTTCGGTTCATTCGCTCTATCCCATTTCAGAACTAAGTCTCCTACTTCAAAATTCTTCTCTTTGGCCTTATGTTTTTCAAACCATATTTTAACTATATGTTGATGAGCGACGAACTTTGATTTTTCCTTTTCTCTTTCTTCTTCCAGCATGAGGAGGGAATCAATTCTCTGTTGAATAATCAATGAGGGTTGTCCTCTAGATCCCTGAGAAAGCTGAAGAGATGGAAGATATAGCCCGTTTGGGAGAATGGATTCTTGTCTGTACACCAAAAAGTATGGAGAGTTCCCTATAGATTCCTTGGGTGTTACTCTATCGGCCCATAAGGCATTATGAAGTGAACTATGCCAATTCCTCTGATTGTCTACAACTGTTTTCTTCAATATCCTCACTAGGTTCTTATTGGTTGATTCTGCCACTCCATTCCCCTGTGGATATTAGTTTGCAAAGTATCTGATTATGATTCCTTTATCTAGAGAAAAATTTGTTAGCAGGGTGGAAGAAAAGTAAGCGGCATTATAAAAAACAAGAACAGAAGGCATATTGAACCTTGTGATCAGTTGTTGTTCTATGAGTTGTATTACCACCTTTTGATTTACATGAGTCAGAGGGATGGCCTCTACCCATTTCGTAAAATAGTATGTAGCGGTCAATATGTATCTATGTTGTTTTGAAGAACGCGGGGTAATCTCCCCTATGAAATCAAACCCCCATTGCTTGAATGGTCTGGATATGGCCATTGGTTGGAGTGGGATAGATGCTCTCTTTTCCCTCCCTGCACTTATTTGACAAGTCTTACAGTTTCTAGCATATGTATGAGTGTCCCTAAACAGAGTAGGCCATTAATATGACCCAAGTAATCGACTTCCAAGGATCCAAAAGAACATTTAGATTGTTTGAGAAAAATTTGGTGCTAAGAGAGTAGATGAAGAACTCAATCCACATGAGCAAGATGGGTTGTCCAGGTTTTACTATAGATAAGAATATCATCAAAGAAATCTAAGACAAAATGACGAAGAAAAGGACGGAAGACATGATTCATGAGGCTTTGGAAAGTGGAGGGAGCATTACCCAAGCCAAAGGGCATGACCAAGAACTCAGAGTGTTCCTCAAGAATTCGAAATGTAGTCTTGGGAATGTCTACCTCTTTCATACATATATGGTGGTAGCTAAAATGAAGATAAAGTGTAGTAAAGTAGAGGGCACCACTTAATTCATCCAAGAGATCATCAATGACAGGAATGGGAAATTTGTCTTTGATGGTGAGTTTGTTCAGGGCGTGAAATTCAGGACACATGCATCAAGAGCCTTCTTTCTTGAGTACCATGACCACAAGAGAATAATAGGGGCTAGTACTAGGACGGATAACGCCTACGGTGAGCAATTCTTGAACAATTTTCTCAATTTCATTTTTCTAGGAAAAGGGATGACGATAGGGACGAACATTGGGAGGAATGTTTTCATGGATGAGGGGAATGGAATGATCATGAACACCACAAGAAGGAGGAAGCCCCTGGGGAGTGGAAAAAACAACTTAATGTTTGGATAGGATGAATTGGAGGTTAGGAGTCACAAAGGGTGTCTCAGTGGCATGAATGGAATGGATTTGTGCAATAATGTTGGAACGACCTTTTTTTAGGATCTTTTCCATGTGATGGGAACTGATTATCTTAGGGGAACTTGTTGTGATTCCTTGTAACGTATATTGTTGGCCCTCCTAGTTGAATTACATGGTTAATTCCTTAAAATCCATGAGAATGGGGTCGAGAGTCCTTAACCATTCGGCACCCAACACAATGTCGCAACCACCCATGTCGATAGCAAACATATGATATTTATGTGGTATTGACCAATTTGGAGATGCACATTTTCACAACGCCCCCCACATTTCATGGACCCATCATTGGAAATCATGATTTGAAATTTGTTGATTGCTCGGACATAGCAATTAGTTTCTTGGGCAATGTGGTGATGAATAAAATTATGGGTGTTTCCATTGTCAACGAGGATGATGACCTTCTAATGCTTAATGTAACCAATTATCTTGAGGGTTTGGGAGCAGAGAAGCCAGTGAGAGAATTCAAGGAAATGACCGATTCAACTTTTTGGGGGTCTGAGGGTGGAGTCGGGTCAGTGGATTCAAGTGACTCGACCACAAGGGAGCCTCGACCTCTTCTTCATAAACATCCTTAGAGATGGCCATAAAAATCTTATGTTCCTTACACTTGTGTATAGGAAAACATTTTTCATCGCAATTATAACAAAGGCCCTTGAGTTGGCATTCATCCATTTCTACCCGGGTCAATTTCTAGATCTTTGTGGAGTGGAAGGAAGAGCGGGAGTGACTGGTTTAGGGTGAGGAATAAAGGAGGGTTTTCTGGTTTGAGAAGAGACAGCATGTTTTGCTTCCTTAGTTATTTTATTAGCTTCCACCCAACTCTGGGGGTGAGCCATGAGGATGTGGGCACGGATCTCATCCTTGAGGCCATTAATAAATCATTCTTGGAAAAAAGCATCAGATATGCCCTCCATGTGGAAATCCAATCTCTCAAAAGAAGCTATAAAGTCTTCCACTATGCCAGATTGTTTCAACTTTGTCAAACGGCCTAAATGGTGGTTGTCAGTGTCAAAGTGTTCATAAATATCTACAACAAATTGTGTCTAAGTCACATACCCTTGGCTGGAATTTTTTCTCCATTGCCAACATTCTTGATCTAGATGGTGAAAACCATAATGGAGTTTGGCCAACTCATATGTAATCTTGTACAAAGAGAAATAGTGTTCCATTTGTGTTACCCAACTAGTGGGATCCGAGCCATCAAATTTTTTCACATCCACTCGTGGAAGGCGTAGATCACGTTGAAAGTGATGGGGCTAAAAAGTCTGGGAATTCAAGCTTGGCATAGATATGTCCAGCAAAGGATTCAAGATGGGTAGAGAGGTCATGTTTCAAGGTTTCCATTTTTGTGTCTATGGTGGAATGAATTTTTTTATTGATGGTGGTAATATTGGCACTAAATTTCCAGGCAAAAATACAGGACTGGTGGAGGGAGGCAGAGGTTTCTCACGGCTCAAAAATGTACAGATTTCAGCAGAAGTTAAAAAACCTCAAACAACTTCTCAAGCTTTGGAATAAGCAAACCTTTGGCAACATCTTTGATTCCCAGAGGCAGCTTTCAAAACAAATGAGCGAGATTCAAAACCAGATCAAAACACAAGGGCTAACGAATGAGCTAAAAGCCCAGGAAGAAACAGTAAATCAACAGCTAGAAGCAAGGAAAAGACAAGAAGAGATTCTTTGGAAACAGAAATCGCGCATCCAATGGCTCAAGGAGGGGGAACGTAATACCAAATTATTTCATAGGACTTTCATCCACAGAAGGCACTCCAATAAGATCACGAGTCTCATCTCTGCAGCCAGGGAGACCATTCACTCCCACGAGGACATGGAGTCGACCCTGATTGATTACTATCAAGATCTCCTCACGGAACCTCTCTCGGATAGACATGCATCCATTACTAAAGTCACGCAGCATGTGCCCTCCCTCGTTACCCAGGAGAAAAACTCAGCCCTACTCCGGCCCATTACAATCGAGGAAGTGGATCAAGCGCTTCAGGACACCCCCAAATGCAAGGCTCCTGGACCTGACGGCTTCACCAGCGATTTCTTCCACCATTGTTGGCTGATGATCAGGTAGAGGTTTGGGAAATCCTGGAAGATTCCAGAGCCACTGGGCAAGTCCTCCAGGCTCTTAATGCGACGTTTCTCACCTTAATACCCAAAGAGGGGCAGGCACACCACCCCAAGCAGTTCAGACCCATATCTCTTTGTAATGTCATCTACAAACTCCTAACAAAAGTGATTGCTAGGAGACTCAAGCCTATCTTACCGACAATTATATCCCCGGAACAATCAGGTTATGTTGAAGGTAGACAAATCATAAACAGCGTCATCCTAGCACATGAAGTGATCCACTCGTTGCAGAAGACCAAAACACCAGGTATGCTCCTCAAATTAGATCTCTCTAAAGCCTTTGATAAGATAAGCTGGGAATATATGTGGGCAATGCTCCTAGCTTTTGGTTTTGATCAAAGCTGGGTGACTTGGATTCTGAATCTAACTTCCTCGGCTTTCTTCTTCATTCTTATTAGCGGTGTCCCCTCTAGACCCTTCTCTCCCTCAAGAGGAATTAGACAGGGAGATCCCCTCTCCCCTTTCCTCTTCATCATTTTGGCCGAAGTTCTTGGTCGTTCCATCCATCCAGCTGTTGAAAGAAACCTTCTGACAGGCTTACCCTTGCATGGCTGCTCCTATCTCGCACAGTCAATTTGTGGATGACGCACTTTTAATGGGCACCCCAACTGTCCATGAAGCCAACTCTCTTCTTGCAATTCTCCAAACCTTCTCAGACGCCTCAAGGCTGGACTACAACAAGGATAAATCCCAAATTTTTTTCTTCAATATGCCACCCCCGATTCATATTCATATCTCTGAAATCTTAGGTTTCAACAGAAGCTCCCTTCCGTCCAAATACCTTGGCATTCCCCTGATTGACAATTCCCTCCAGAATTCCTCGTGGGAACATCTTTTATCCTCCTTTACCAAGAGGCTCTCCTCCTAGACCTACCGAGTTCTAAATCTTCCGAGACGTCTCATTCTTCTCTGAGTTGTCCTTCAATCCCTTCCTGTCTACACCTTCTCTATGCTGGCTGCCCCAAGATTTGTTCTCACAACCATTAAAAATTTACAGCGAAACTTCTTCTGGCAAGGCCTCAATTCAGGAAAGAAAATAGCGTTGGTTAGCTGGGACAAATTATTCCGACCCAAAGACCAAGGAAGCTTGGGATTACGTGACCCCCTCATGATGAACAAAGTTCTAAGCGCCAAAATATGGTGGCGGTGGCTCAAGCATCCCAAGGACCTCTGGGCCAGACTTTGGATAAAGAAATATGCGCCAAATGTGGCGGAAAAGAACCTAATTCGATGGAATGGGGACAGCCCTGGCTCCTTAATATGGACAGCGGCCAGGCAGAACAAACAGTTGGTTACTCGGAATGCCTTTTGGGAAATCAGAAATGGGGAAACAGCTCTCTTCTGGAAAGATTCCTGGCAACAATGGCCAGTTTTAGACAATGAGGACTGGGCAAGAGACATCTGTACCCAAGCCACACTAGCGGGCCTGACAAGAGTAGCTGACTATTGGTAGGACAATCCCCCAGAAGACACTTGGCGTAGCTGGCACCTGGACAGGGAACGCATTAATCTGGAAGCGCATGTGGACCTGGCACCCTGGCAAGAGGAAATGGCCAAAAAAAAGACTCCCAAAATCGTAGGAGAGCATATCCTTCATTAGGGAATTGGCCAAGGGGCACCTACAGTACGTAGGAAGCTTATCAAATCATAACTCAGATAGACACGTTCCCTACAGGGAAAGTCTGGCGCAAAATCTGGAGTCTTAAACACTGGCCAAAGATCACCCTCTTTCTCTGGCTTGTTTCCCACTCAAGCATACTAACTTAGGATAACCTCTCGAAAAGGGGTTTTGTTGGGCCCTCCATTTGCATGCTTTGTGGAGAGGAAAACGAAACCATGAATCATCTCCTCAACTCTTGTCCTTACACGGCTCAACTTTGGGATCAATTGGCACTCATCATGCGCACTTCGGATCGCCATAGACATAGTATCATTGATACCATCACGGAATGGAGGGACCAGGCTTTCCATTCCCCCCTCCTCAATCGCATTTGGCAATTACTTCCAGGATTCATCCTTTGGAAAACTTGGAAAGAAAGGAACAGAAGACTCTTCAAAAATACATCTCTCCCTTGGCAACATTGCTAGCATCAATGTCGTTGCAATATCATGGAAACTCTCAACCTTCAGCAGTGGTCCGACGAAAACTTGCACAGCATTCCTTCCAAACTCACAATCCTCCAGCATTGGCAGCCTCTACCTTCTCATCATCCTCTACCCCCCACTTCTCCTTCCACCCCTCTCAGCAGCCCCTCCTTTTGGTCTCCCCCCCAGCAGATTTCATTAAACTCAATTTTGACGGTGCCTCTAAAGGCAATCCAGGCGCAGCAGGATATGGAGTAGTCTTCTGCAACCATCAAGGGCACATCATACTCATAAACGCATGCAACCTTGGTCATTCCACGAACAATGCAGCAGAACTCTGGGGACTCATCTAGGGATTGCAATTAGCCATTGACCACAATTTCACCAAGTTAATAGTTGAGGGGGACTCTCAAGTCATCATCAATTTGCTCCGCAGAATTCTAAATGGAGCAAACCTGGAAAGAATGTCGCCTAGTTGGAGACTCTCACATGGGTTACATATGGTCACGGACCTAATGAAACCAAATCAGGTAGTCATACCTGCTCATGTCAAGAGGAAGGCGAATCAAGTCGCAGACGAGCTAGCAAATATGGGAACTACTTGGATTGGTCCAGAACTCCTCTGCATTTCGGCTCTGGAACCTAATCACCCCATTCTCCAGCGTTGTATCCGCAAAGCTGGAACAGTGGACACACCCCCGGATGGGGTGCTATTGCGACACACATGGCGCGATGCAGAGGAGAGGCACGGCCAGCGAGGCACGGAGACATGTGACGAGCTCGTGCCATTGCCCGCCACCCCTAACCAACATTAAATTGCCCTTACCATGGCGTGGGTGACATTTAATCAG
>JZKD02S1323988.1:32362-43944 GCA_000966675.3 Picea glauca | reverse complement strand
TATGCACTGAAATTTGTCATGGATAGAATATTGGCATGCCTTAATGATATGGGAGGGTTTTTGGACTCAAATTTGAGTGACACACCCACTTTCTTCCATCATCAATTCATCATGTCGTGCCATTGCCCGCCACCCCTAACCAACATTAAATTGCCCTTACCATGGCGTGGGTGACATTTAATCAGCACCCTTCTCCCCTCAAGCTTCATTTCATGGCTGGGTTCTCTATGCTTGTCGTCTGTCTCTGCGCGGGATTCAATTGGTATCCCCCTTTGCAGCCTTCGTCTGAGCTAGCTGGGATTTGCATGCTCATCACAGCCCTGGTTCGGCTTCAGGCTTTCTTCCACTCCCTGGTGCACCTGGCGTCCTTTATTCGCTACACGATGAGACTCATGCCATGGCCTCGAGGCCGCCCGCGCAGAGGCTCCCCATGGAAACCTCGTTGGCCCTCTGTATCGCCCCCTACTTTTCCTTCCTCCTGCTCCTCTCCTTCCTTTCAGCCTAAGCCAATTCTTCCTTCACCCCCCCCGCTATCATTGTTTATCATTTTGATAACCTTGCTATTGTCCCCAGGCTGTCGTCTTCTTTCGCGCGCCATCTTCCTGACCCCCCATTGTTCGGGCCTCCTCCTGCACCAATTCCTAAATCTGTTGGGAAGACTATGGGAGGACCACCTCCGTCCAAGCCTCGGAACACCGAGAACCAGTCCCTGAACTCTTTCCTTGACACACAGCTACGGGACAGCCTGACAATTCTCTTCGGCTTGGTCTTCGACCTCCGCCAGGGGGTGGAGGATCTTCAATTCCGTCTGTTGGACATGGATGAAAAGGTAGCAATCCTTCTCCAGCTCCTTACCTCTCTTCAAGAGGCTTTCCCCTCGGACCTTGCAGGTGTGGCTTCGACAAAGGAACCTGGTGGTGCGACCAACGAGGGGAATGCCCAGGCGCAGAATTTAGCAAGGAATGAGCAGGACCAAGTCATGCACGAGGATATTGCGAAGGAGGTGGTCACAACACGTTGAGCATTGCAGGATATCTTGCCAGTTGTCGACAGGACCGAGGGAAGTGTGGACGCGAGGAAACAGTGGGTCGATCAAGTGACATATGTCGAGGAGGAGCCGTGGTCTGAGGCTGTTCACGTCACCTGGCCAGGTTATCTGCCAAATGTCTGATGTCATGAGGGCACTTCAAGTTTCATTAGTTTCTCTACTTTTTAGTTGTTGTCCAGATTAGTTTCAAACAGTTTACTTAGACTATTACACTACTTATGTTTGACTTCCATGCTGGCTGGACTGGTTTCCCCTCTGTTGGCGTAGTCCAGTAACTACAGCAAGAATATTCTCTGTACACGGTATCTCTTTTTGGTCTAGGAAGGCCCTTTATATATAATACTACTAACTTACAAAAACAAAAAAAAAAACATTACTCATGAATTCCAAAACCCTAGACATCCAAAAACCTAACCCTGGGAGATGAAACGGAAAAAGTTATGTGGGCCCCTATGGGTAAGTTGGTACCTCAACTTCCTGAGGTTGTAACCTTTGCATACGACCTTTGTTTTAGGCGCGTGATAGCCCGTTGGAAAGGTATTTTAAAGAAATAAAGATTATGTTGTCAAACTCTGACTCAGTCTACAGTTTGACTATGGCAAGCCAAAAAAACATTATTTAGGGATCCAAAACGGCCCTGGAAGTACAGTAGAATGTGTTGACATGAAAATATACAAAATAAGCCAGTTGGATTACGTGAGAGGCCATAAGTATCCACTTGGAAGATGTGTAGGGATTCAGGAAGCTCCGGAAGTGTAGAACCCACAATTACAATGAAGTACAAAAGAACGTGTTGAACTAAAAAATGATAAGAGGAGCCAGTTGGAATAGGTGGGTGGCCACCAATATCCACCTAGATCAATCCTCCCCCTTAAGAAGAAATGGTCTCCATTGCGTTGAGTTCCCCCATCAAGTGAGGAAACTTTTGTTGAATTTTTCCCCGGGTGAGCCACTTTCCTTGGTGTAGGATTTACCTTGCCTTAACAACCCGATAAAGTTGGATCCTTTGTTGTCAAGTTCCCTTGACCTGTGTGTCCACTATCTGATTAGTGGATGCTTGTTCCATGCAGTCAGGGTTGAGCTTTGTTGGTGTCATTTTTTCTGCGATCTTTGAGGTTTCCAGTAATGGTGGAAAATATGGTCGAAGGAGGTATACATTAAACACTAGGTGCAATCCAAGGAAGGGTGGAGTATTTAGTTCAAAAGCATTGTTACCCACAGCCTTGGTGATGGTGTAAGGCGCATAGCAAAGTGGGTGGAGCTTCCGATGGGGCCCTGTAAGACGCTCCTTCTGTAAGTGTAACCAGACCTTGTCTCCAACCTCAAACTGGTGTGGTACCATGTGTTGATCATGGTGTTGCTTGTACTTAGAATTGGCTTTCTGCCAAATCTCATGGACTTGTTGGAGGATGTGTTGAATCCACTCAATGAATTTGGTGGCTTTGTCGGTCTCAGAATGAACATGGGAAGAGTCTGTCTGTGTGGTTTCCAAAGGTAGTGCAACTTCAATGGGACCCAAGGGTTGGAATCTAAGTCCCACCTGAAATGGTCTATGGCCTATGGAACTATGGAGAGCCCTATTATAATTGTGTTAAACATAGGGGAGACTCTCATCCTAGGTACGCAGATGATTAGAGTTGTACATGCACAGGATGTGCACAGTCATCTGATTGACGAGATTTGGTTGGTCGTCTGTTTGGGGGTGGAAATCAGTGGATTTAGTGAGCTTGGTGTCCAACAGTGACTAGAGACTCAACCAAAATGTGTTGAGGAACCTATTGTCCCAGTCGGAGATGATGGTCTGTGTTATCCCAAAATGGACCCACACGCGTTCGAAGAAGAGCTTGGCAGTATATGTCGTTGTGACGTTCTTCTTGCAGGTTGTGAGGATGGCCATCTTCGAAAACCAATCAATGACCACAAATACACAATCATTGCCTTTCTTGGTGGATGGAATTCCAGACATGTAATCCATTGAGATGGACTCCCAAGGCTTCTCGGGGTTAGGAAGAGGGGTGTATACGCCTTACTTCTTGATGGTTGGCTTGGAAATGGCACAAGCAGTGCAAGATATGATATACTTGTTGACGTCATGTCGAAGTTTTGGCCAATAAAAATGTTTTTGGAGAACGACCATAGTTTCCTCCATGCCAAAATGTCCTGCCACTCGACTGAAGTGGGCTTCCCAAATCAGCTTTGCACGCTCACTTGCAAGAACACATAGATGGTCCATATGGCATAACAACTCGTCCTGAATGTGAAAATTAGTGACATTCGCGCATATACCCAAGAGCTGATAAGTGGTGGTGAAGTCTGGATCTTGCTGATAAAGCTGGGGCCACTCAGATGCCTCATGTTCATAGGAATGGAGCAGAGTGGTGAGTGCAGCCACAGGAGGTCGACCGAGTCAGTCAGCGACATGATTTGTGCTCCATGTCTTACACTTTATGTTGAGATGGAACTGTTGCAGGTAGGCGGACCACTTATGATGGAGGTCGTTCTGCAAATTCCCCTGTGTCGGTATGTACTACAGAGGCTTGTGATCAATGTGGATGATCATCTCCTTTCCCAAAATGTAATGTTTCCATTGACGACATGCGTGTACAATGGAATACATTTCCTTGTCATAGGTGGGGTATTTTCAGACAGTATCTGAGAGTGGCTCACTATGGTATGCCATCGGATGACCGTGTTGAGTGAGAATTGTGCCTACAACATAGTCAGATGCATCAATCATCTTGAACGGTTGTTGCAGATCAAGCAAGGAGAGTACTAGAGTTGAGCACAAGCGATGCTTCATATCATCAAGTGCTCGTTGTTGTTCCTTCCCCCACACGAAATTTTCCCTGCCACCACCCTTGGTCACGTGGTTGAGGGCCCATGCAATATGGGAGAAACCCAACATGAACCGTTGGTATAAATTGGCCAGTCCCAAGAAGCTTTGAAGCTCGGTTAGTGTGGTTGGGGCTAGCCAGTCACTAATGACTTGGATCTTAGCGGGATCGACATGTACCCCATGATCATCAACAATGTATCCCAAGTATTGGACCATGTTCATGCCAAAAGAACATTTTTCCAAGTTGGCATATAGCTTGTGCTGTCACGGAGTGCTCAAAACCTGTTGAATATGTTGCATGTGCTCCTCCTAAGTTTTGTTGAAGATGAGGATGTCATCCAAATATACCACCACAAAAGAGTTGGTGAAGGGTCTCAATACATCATCCATCAACCTCATGAAAGTGGTTGGTGCATTTGTTAGTCCAAAGGGAATGACCAACCATTCGAAGAGACCTTCTTTAGATTTGAAAGTTATCTTCCATACATCAGTTGGTTCGATGGGAACCTAGTGGTAGCAAGACTTTAGGTCAATATTGTTGAAGAACGTTTCCCCCTTGAGTTGGTCAAGAAGGTCATCAATCCTGAGAATTGGGTACTAGTTTCTGACTGTGATTTTGTTTAATGCTTTGTAATCAATGCAGAGTTGTCAGGTCCCATCCTTCTTTTGCACCAGTACAATCGGGCTTCTGCAAGGGGAGGATTTGTGTCTGATGTGACCCTTCTTAAGAATCTCTTGGATCTGACGCTTGATTTCGTCATTTTCCATCGGCGAGCGATGATAGACTAGTCCATTAGGCAGAGGTGCATCGAGGGTTAGATCAATTGCATGCTTGACTTGGAAGTACGTCGGTACCCCGGTGGGTGAGGATAAGATGTCTATGTACACTTCCATGATCCCATCCACTTGTTTCTGTTGCAAAGAGAGGCTTTGTGTAGAGGCCACGAATGTGGCAATGACCTTATGCTTATTGTGATCATGGATCACAAATAAGACTAACTTCCCAGTCTATGAAATGAACTTACTACATTGATTAGCATAGATTAAAGAAATAGCAGTAGACGGTGCTACCTCTGGTATCCTGTACAATTGTCTACCCAAAGTAATAATAACACTGCGGGGAATAGACTCATACACAGCATGATGCTTCCACAAATATGGTTGTCCTAAAAGAACATCACAAAATTAAAGGGGATCAATATCACACAATACCTCATCTTTTAAGGGCTTTATGTTGTAGGGCAGACGACATTGTTGGCTGACACGGAGATCTCTTCCTTGGTGAAGTCAGCCGATGGTGTAGGCCTGCAGGTGCGGTGTCATCGACAAGTCCAGCCACTTTACGACCTCTGTTGAGATCAGGTTCTTTTTACTGCCACTATCAACAATGAAATGAAGTGGAGCCCCCTTTACCCACATCTGTGAGTGAAAGAGGCGCTCCCCTTCCTCTGGTTCTTCTAGTTCGCTTGGCTAGACTTTGGTGGTAGTGATAGTGGCACTGGGTTCAGAATCGACAATCTGCTTCCATCCTTATGGATTTGATTCAGAGTTAGAATCATCCTCTAACTAGGAAGTATTCATCTCATCTATGAATGACTGCTTGGAGCGGCATTCTTCAGTGTTGTGCCAAGGGATTTTATGGTATTCACACCATTTCCATGTTTCCTTCTTTGTCTTCTCATTTCCCTTCTTGTGTTGTGGCTTGGACTGGTTGTCCTGAGGGTGGCCATATTTTCTCTGTCCCTTACTGTGTTGGTTAGGGCTGCATTTTCCCTGCTTCGGCTGTGAGGAGTTTGCAGATCCAAAATCTCACCTCTTCTACTTAAATTTCTGCTCGATCTTGACATCATATCTATAAGTCGTACTGTCCAGAAAATCCATTTTTTTTTTAATGTATCTATGCAAAAAACCATGGTATTTGAGCACCAGATGTCGCTTAGAGTCTTTGATACCCAACTTGGTACGTAGGGTATGGAAAATATTGGTGAAATATGGTACTGTCTAGTCCCTTTCTTGACACAGGGTGGTCCATCTAGTGTATTGGTCATTGTAGCTCCCAACAGGGTAGTATTGTTCTTTAATGGCATCCCGGAGGGAATCCCATGTAGGGGAAACCACAAATATTGCAGATTCCTCTATGGCCCTTTGCTCATAGTAAGTGTCCCACCAGTCCTTAACATGGGGGATGGCCTTGAGGAGTGCAAAAGTAATATTTTCCCTATCAGAAAAATCATGGACTGAAAAATACCCTTCAAGCAGGTTCAACCATTTATCTACAACATCCACATCTAACAGTCCTTCAAATAATGGAATATCAAAATTTACTTGTACCTTGAAGGGGGTTGCATGGTTTCTTGATGAAGATGCTTCTCATGTGGGAAGATGTCGAAGGATCTACGCAAAGTTTTCCATCATTTTGTTCCTTTGTCGCGCAAGGGATTCCTAGAAAAACATTTTAAAATGATCTCCTACTCCATCATATTTCTTTTCATCTCCCTTGGATTATTGTCAGGCTCGGCGTAGCCAATCTTGCAACGGCTTGATTGGTTCGAGTCCCAACGTCTTGTACCCAGATCTTGTCAGGGACATGCACGAAGAAAACTAAATGAAGAGAAGACCACTATGATACCACTGATCCGAATTTAGGAGCAGGATGAATAGATTAACGAACTGAATACAATAAACATAGAGATATGAAGCAAAACACAGATATCTAGTGAACAATATCTTCTATTAAATAAATGAAATAGGTTGGAACTGTAAACTGCAGAACTGAAACACTTCCTCGAATGGTGGTCGTTATCTTTGAGAAGAGATGTGGTTTCTACATGCATCTTTCTGATAAGAATGATTACAATGAGGCTCCAGAGGCCTTTTTAACATTACTCATGAATGAAAAAACCCTAGACATCCAAAAACCTAACCCTAGGAGATGAAACACCAACAGTTTTGTGGGCCCCTATGAGTAAGTTGGTACCTCAACTTCCCGGGGTCGTAACTTTTTCATACGACCTCCGTTTTATTCATGTGATAGCCCGTTGGAAAGGTATTTTAAAGAACTACACATTACACCATCAAAATCTAGGTCTATCTACAATTTGATTGTGGCGAGCCAAAAAATCATTGTTTAGGGCTCCAAAACAGCCCCGTAAGTACAACAAGATGTGCTGACATGAAAATATACAAAATAATCCATTTGGATTAGGTGAGAGGCCACCAATATCCACCTGGAAGATGTGTAGGGCTTCAAATAGCCCCAGAAGTGTAGAACCCACAATTACAACGAAGTACAGAAGAACGTGTTGAACTAAAAATTGATAAGAGGAGCCAGTTGGAATAGGTGGGTGGCCACCAATCTCCACCTGGATCAATGTTAGAAGTTGTAATCAAGGGGTAGCATTAATCTAATGAAAAATTTCCTTATTTATGTGTTTATTCCCCTAGTCACCATTAAGGGGGGATGTTAGAATGTATGATGTACTAACGATGTCTATTGGCTATAGTTGTGGGTGTATGATGTTGGTATGATGATCTTGGGAGCATTGATGATTGGAAATGTAGTACATATAATGAAGCATTTGTTGGAAAACTGAGAGGGGGGGTGAATCAGTTGTCATCGTGCTTAAACAATTATGCTTCTTTTAAAATCTTTATAAGGCACTCAATGATGATCACAATAATGCAGGGAAATAAACAATGGCACATTCAACATCAGTCACATATATGAGAAACACAGAGACGGATATTTCCCGAGGAAACCCATACAGGGTAAAAACCTCTTCTTCTTTATATGATAAGTATTATTTACATTCTTTACATTATCATACATATGAGCACCAATTCATTGTGAGGCTACAACCTCTATTTTTGCAAGCTGCAACTTGTTGAGAGCACCAACTCTTTGTTTTCTCTAGCACCGACTAGAAGGAAGCACCAACTCCCTAGTTTCTCTAGCACCAACTAGAAGGAAGCACCTACTCCCTGGTTTCTCTAGCACCAACTAGAAGGAAGCTACTACTCCCTGTGTTCAAGCACCCACTTGAACATCTGAGGACACCAGTCCTCCCTAGCACCTCCCTACCACCCTAGATTATAAATATGAAATACTGAAACCTATTACAGTGATATAGTGTTCAATAACAGCTTACCAGTCTCATCACTATTCTACAAGATTTTGCTACTCAGTCTTCCTCACTGTATTCCTGCATGCATCTGCTGCCCATGATGTTCTTCTTCCTTTTGTGCTATGTGTGCCATTCCCATTCAATGCACCTTTTGTTTCCTATCCATTTAAGTTGTTGCACCACCCCTTTACTTCTTCACACCTGCATTACTTCACCTCAGCAACAACAACCTCATCACTTCTATGTGCCGTGTTCTTATAGCTTATGTGCACCTTGTGCATATGATATGCGCAATTCTTCTACATCTCTTCACAGTGAGTTCTCTGTATGATCATCATTACGACTTCTCAGCTTCTCTGGCAGTTTTCCCATGCATTCAGCATCACTGGATGTCATGCTGAGATTCCTCAGCCTCTCTAGCAATCGAGACTCTTCGTCTTCTCTGGCATAGTCGAGCTTATACTTTATGCTTCAGTTACAAACTTCAACGCTCATCCACTTATCAGTCCCTCTAAAAATCGTCTTCATTCACTGGAAGAAGCTTGGAGACCCTTCAGCTCCTCTGGCGATCACACAGAGGTCTCTTTGAATCCTTTGGAAGAGACCATCAATGATTTCCAGCAGTTAGACTGTGAGGAGCAACATTAGCCCTCCGATCGTGCCCAAAATCCCCTGCACCATTGGATTGACTTCATGTGATCTTGTGTTTATTTCGCCAATTCGCATTTCAGTATTTCGGGATCCCCGTGGTAAAAATTTCGTCACTCTCCATGTCCCGATCCTCGAAGCTCCGAAATGGAGCATGTCTGAACTAGCTCCTTCCTTTCTCGTGACCACCGGCAGTGACCACAGGCTGTGCCAAAAGGTGCTTCATATTTCGCGAGTTTATAAACTTCATCAAGTCTGATCGACGGTTGAAATATCCATAGATCCGACGGTCCAGGTCTTATCGCGATCTCCCATCTCGCAAGTTTCCACACCACGCTCTGTAGACTCCAAGTCAACGAAATTCCAATTGCTTGCCACTTGTTCTATGATTCGACGGTCTAGATCAAATCTTGAATCAACGGCTCCGATCATATCGCGATTTCAACATTCTTGTTGCAAAGTGTTTCGACACTCCAACTTCCGGTATTCGAAACCCCGAAATGGGGTTGGATCAACGGTCCACATCAAACCTTGATCTGACAGCTCAGATCATTTCACGATTTCGCATTTCGCGATTTCGGTATTCCTGTGGTATTGTTTCTTGACTCTCCAAGTCGCGATTCATGAAGCCCCGAAGTGATGTAAACCTACTGACATCACACGTGGATTGAAACGTGTCGAATAACTGCCATGTGTCACTCTGATTCGTGACTTACATGTGCCTGAAATGTCGAATCAGCTTGACACTTGTCATTGCCTAGTTGTGCCACGTGCTCTTAGCTGACGTGGTTTGCTGACGTGTTTGTTTCAGGATTTCGCATTTCGCAATTTTGGGACTCTGTTGTAAAGAACCTTGACATTTCCATCTCCCGACATCTGAAATCCTGATAGCCAAAACTCTGAAATGGAGTTGGACCACCGCTTCGATCTTGCACTTTAAAGAATGTGCAGGTTCTTCCTGATCCAACGATGGTCAGAACTTATACTCAAATCTGACGCCTGAGATCTGTCCTCCTCTTCTGTGCATTCTTCTTATCTACAATTTGATATGATGATCCTCCTTCTTTCGGGAATTTAAATGGGATCCAACGATCATTGACGCTTCTCCTCCCGAGCTTAGGCACTGCGTTCAACTCTGCGCTAATTCCTCCTGAGCTTACTTTGTCCTTGTTTTTCCTTCGCTGCATACTCTGATATTGTCATCAGTGACAAGCACATACTGCATGTAAAGCATGCCAACCATCCTCTGCACTATCTCTTATGATCTTATCGAGCTTGCTCTGCAGCGTCTTCCCAAAATACTTCCGGTGCCCGTCTGTTACATTCTTCTTGTACTCAAGCCATCATCGTTGTTGTACTTGCCATCAATGACAAGCATACGCTGCATGTAAAACATGCCAACAGCATCATCAAACAATGTGAAGGTTGGTAATATATTACTAATAGACTCATATTATCACTATTTACTCAGTCACTGTAAAAGTGAGTAAATCCCACACGCATCATGGGATTGAATGTCTCAAGTTGTAGACCTATTTAAACAAGACCTTGGAGTTATTTGTGTGATTGAGAAGGTGTGTATGGATCCCATATGAATTCCATACTGGAGTGCTTGTGAAGAGATTTAGTGACTAACAGAAATCCTATTCAACAATGGATGTTTCCCTACTTTGAGGTTTACCACTATAAATCTCTTGTCTCTTTATATTGTTATTTAATTTGTAGTTGTTTTTCTATCCGTTAGTAGGTTAGATCTCTATTATTCATTCTTTATATTTCACATGTTTAATGTTAAGTTTTTTCATAATATTTTGTAGAGTAGATGGAACAAACATTTGGCAAGTCCAATAGTGTGAAGTATAAGGAGAGAATATATATGTAAGGGAGATTTGAATCATGTAAAGTGGGAGACCAAGTTCTAATGCACTTTAGAAAAAAGTGCACTATCCCATAGGAATGTGCAATAATATGTAATAAAAGGAAATCACACTATGTAATATTCAAAGAAAGTTTGGTGTATTGCATATGACGTAGAGTTTCCAAAAGAGTTCAATACTTCACCCATTTCCAATGTCACAAATTTGTACAAATATAAGGAAGGATAAATCATCATATATGATGAAAAAAGAAGAAGCATTATGATAGATTGAAGTAACAAATGCCAAACAAGAAGCTAGAAGAGACCAAGCAAGTTGTAGAAGAGAAGACATTCAGGATGAAGAATATTGAGTACAAACAATACATAGTGAAATGGAATGGCATAACAATAAAGAAAATACATGAATTTGTGAAGCGTAGTACCATAAATTTCACAAAGGGGAATAACATTATAGAAGATGTAGAGTTAGTAGAGGACACATTAATATTTTCTCAAAAATGGGGAGTGGATGCAAGAAAACCAATGAATAGTCTAAATACTTGTGAAATGGAATGACATAGCAATAAAGAAAATACATGAATTTGTGAAGCGTAGTACCATAAATTTCACAAAGGGAAAGAACATTATAGAAGATGTAGAGTTAGTAGGGGACACATTAATATTTTCTCAAAACGAGGAATGGATGCAAGAAAATCGATGAATAGTCTAAGTACAAATGTTGAGAGCACAAATCACAAGGAGATGAATTTAAGTAAAAGGAAAGCATGGATGGACTAGCACATGTGCTTAGAAAACTATACACATAGATTCAACAAAATGTAATGTGTAGTTTTTTTCAAGAAGAAATCTTGTGAGGGTTGACAATGTAGCATGTGGAGGATCTCAATAAAGAATGAGATTAATATGGCAGAGCATAGAATTATGCAACGATGAGTGAGTGTGAAGATTGATGCGATAAAAAAACTATGAAAGTAAACAAAACATAGAGGTGAGATGAAGAAGTGTGAGATAAAGGAAGATGAAGCTCAAGAGTTAAAGACAAGAACC
>JZKD02S1323988.1:0-11929 GCA_000966675.3 Picea glauca | reverse complement strand
CCTATTCAACAATGGATGTTTCCCTACTTTGAGGTTTACCACTATAAATCTCTTGTCTCTTTATATTGTTATTTAATTTGTAGTTGTTTTTCTATCCGTTAGTAGGTTAGATCTCTATTATTCATTCTTTATATTTCACATGTTTAATGTTAAGTTTTTTCATAATATTTTGTAGAGTAGATGGAACAAACATTTGGCAAGTCCAATAGTGTGAAGTATAAGGAGAGAATATATATGTAAGGGAGATTTGAATCATGTAAAGTGGGAGACCAAGTTCTAATGCACTTTAGAAAAAAGTGCACTATCCCATAGGAATGTGCAATAATATGTAATAAAAGGAAATCACACTATGTAATATTCAAAGAAAGTTTGGTGTATTGCATATGACGTAGAGTTTCCAAAAGAGTTCAATACTTCACCCATTTCCAATGTCACAAATTTGTACAAATATAAGGAAGGATAAATCATCATATATGATGAAAAAAGAAGAAGCATTATGATAGATTGAAGTAACAAATGCCAAACAAGAAGCTAGAAGAGACCAAGCAAGTTGTAGAAGAGAAGACATTCAGGATGAAGAATATTGAGTACAAACAATACATAGTGAAATGGAATGGCATAACAATAAAGAAAATACATGAATTTGTGAAGCGTAGTACCATAAATTTCACAAAGGGGAATAACATTATAGAAGATGTAGAGTTAGTAGAGGACACATTAATATTTTCTCAAAAATGGGGAGTGGATGCAAGAAAACCAATGAATAGTCTAAATACTTGTGAAATGGAATGACATAGCAATAAAGAAAATACATGAATTTGTGAAGCGTAGTACCATAAATTTCACAAAGGGAAAGAACATTATAGAAGATGTAGAGTTAGTAGGGGACACATTAATATTTTCTCAAAACGAGGAATGGATGCAAGAAAATCGATGAATAGTCTAAGTACAAATGTTGAGAGCACAAATCACAAGGAGATGAATTTAAGTAAAAGGAAAGCATGGATGGACTAGCACATGTGCTTAGAAAACTATACACATAGATTCAACAAAATGTAATGTGTAGTTTTTTTCAAGAAGAAATCTTGTGAGGGTTGACAATGTAGCATGTGGAGGATCTCAATAAAGAATGAGATTAATATGGCAGAGCATAGAATTATGCAACGATGAGTGAGTGTGAAGATTGATGCGATAAAAAAACTATGAAAGTAAACAAAACATAGAGGTGAGATGAAGAAGTGTGAGATAAAGGAAGATGAAGCTCAAGAGTTAAAGACAAGAACCAAAATGCATCAATAAAAAAATTGAGGAGTTTAAGAATAAAAACATACGAGATGAAAAATATAAGGTAAGCAAGATAAATTATAAAACCAAATCCAAGGTATGAAAGATTGATCACGAGCTAAGGACATGGGCTGAGAGATCCTAAGATAGCTTTACAAACTATGTAATGGGATAATTAATAAATGAGTATACCACTACCCCATAATGGGATAATTAATAAATGAGTATACCACTACCCCATAACTATGTGTTGGTTTTTTTATTGTTGTGTATGAATGACTGACTAAATGTATCTTAGTTAGAGTTATTGTGTGAAACTACTAAGAACACCATGTCATCCATGATTTATTTGCTATATTGAAAGTAGAGTTTTTACATGTACTTTCCTTATTAAATAATAACTTGCTCTTGCTTTTATTTTATTTCATTTTTTTAATATCTCATTTTTTTAATTTCCAATCTAGTTTTTTATTTTTTTTCTATTAATTTTATATTTATCTATATTTTTCCACTTTCATATAAATAAAAATAATTTATGATTAACATAAAATTTACAATTATTTTACACTTTACTGACTATTCACATTGTTAAAATATAAATCCTAAAGGATTCATATATAACTCATTATTCTATTTTTATAATTTACTTTTAACTCTCCCATTATATTTATTAAAATTTATAATAAATAATTAAAATAAAAATCATTATCATCAATATAAATTTTACAATTACTTTACACTTCATCACTTCAATATAAAATGTAAATCCTAAAGGTTCATATAACTCATTATTCTATTTTTATAATTTACTTTTAACTTTCCCATTATATTTATAAAACAAGGTTAATAGAAGCTACGCTGCTAAAAGAAAAAGCGAAGGTAATGAAGTGTGTAGTTTAGTCACGAGGGATAGTGGCAAGACGTGCGCACACTCTTCCAGTTTGGGGAGAGGTCACGAGTTCAAGTTTGGCTACGAGTCCCTTGGGCTGCTGCTTTCCACTCCCATATCATCCACTATGTGAAGAAGTATCGGAGTGGGTTCCCAACGGGTTAACTTCCATCNAAAAAAAAAGTGTGTAGTTATTAATGATGAAAAAACAAATAATGAGGAGATTGTTCTGCTCCCTGAACATTGGTGGATTGGTTGTGCCCCATATGCCCCATATAGCAGTAAAAAGAAAACTATTGTTTCGACTAAAGTGCATCAATAATCCCAAAGTTATATATATGCCACCATATACTTCTAAGGATGCTCGACCATAAGTGTGGTTCAGTCTACTTGAACACGGGTTTATTATTTGGGCTTATGATTTAGACACACGTGCATTTGAAGCTTACTTGGTCTCAATTTTGAGAGACAATTACATCTGCGCTCCACCTAGCATATATGTTTTGCACACATTAAATGGATAGCATACACTACAAGTTCCTTCATCTACATATTGATGCATAGATGGTCTAGGAAAGTCTGAATCAATGGCATTGTTATTCCTTCTAAAAATAATTTCATATGAGAACTGCAACCCTAAATTCAAAACATCAATTATAAACCACGGTTTCTTGCATAGGATGAACTCGAAAATGATTTTATTTATAAAAATCCAAAATAAATGTGGCTTTAATGCAAAAGTTGGGAAAGTTCAATTAAATTGGAATAGTCATCAATGCTATGGAATCTTTTGTTTAAGCAATCTGCAAATTTTCTGAATTGCGTTGATAATGGAAAGGAGTCCAGAGAAATTGAAATTTGAGTGTTAAAAGTTGCTTTTGTTTAAAAATATATGGAGTTTTCTCTCTCATCACCAAAGTGTCTAAAGGTTTCATGTCTTTTAAAGCATGATAGGTCTCCTAAACATTGTTGCAAGCAATCCTGATAATATTCTATATATCAATACAAAATTTCCAAAATATTCAACCAAGAAGTTGTCAAATAGCACGGATGCGTTTCTATGCTGAAGAATAGCAAAGGTGTTACAGTTACGTTGTAGTGGGTCTCTGAACCCATAAATGATGTGATTCTAGGCTTTATTACTATAGCAGTGATGGATTTCAATTTAAAATCTTCGAGAATGAAAGCATTTGATTCCAAATCTGTAAGGCAGACACCCGTCTAGCTATTAGGGTTTATAGGAAATAAAAGCAGAGAATTTGCTTCCTTATTTTTATATATCGAGTGTTTCTCCTTGTATTGGTCAAATCACAGGAATAGTTTCCTTCTATGTAGTTAGTCACAAACTCTTCACGCAAGTAAGAAAATTCGGACCCTTGCCTCTGTGTCGTAGCTGCAGAACTGTAAGACAACCCTAATTCCAAGCAGCATATGATGAGCATGGAGACTTAAAAAAAACTATGAACATTGGAATGGCACATTATATGGTTCAGCTCAAGCTTTCTAATGGTATATTTAGACGTTCTTTGCTTGAAAATAATCCATGTGCTATGCATGGTAATTGTTATTCAGAGCCATGTTCTCTACATTTTCTTATTTCAACGTTGTATGAAAGTAGCTTATAGGATAATGTTTTTATTTGTAACCCCTATCATTTTGAATCTCAACTTCGTTTGTATTGGTTTACTTTTTCTTCCAATGTTTGTTTCAGTGGTATTATTCTAGAAAAAAAAATTCTAAAAGCTTTTTCAAGGTGCAACATTTTCATGTCCACTGCAATACTTGGTTTTCAAGGTGCAACATTTTCATGTATACTGCAATAGGAATGTCTTAAAACATTTTCATGTATATGCAATAGAAATGTCTTAAAAAATATGGTCATAATTAAAATAATATATACCCATTAATAACTTGTCTTGGCTCTCAAAGAATACATAATGTGTCATTTTTTTCTTATACGTCCTGGCTTATAGCTACCAAAAGCATCCCTTCATCTAGTTCATTTTATAGTTACATTGTTCATATTAGTCCATTTTGTAGTTACATGTTTACTGAGAAGGTCTGGAACTTCCTCCAAATTTTTGCTCCATGTTCAGGGTGTAAAGGTACCAAATTTTTGCTATATGGCCCTCAACCTCCTGCCTATTCCTTTCACCGAGGTGCCTATTCCTTTCACTAAGGTGTTTGACCGGTTCATTCGTGTTTGACCGATTCATTCAGGCTTCCATGAGTTGGTTTCTTGTGCCCGCGCCTATCTTTGTGTTTACCTTTGGACACCCCCCATGTCCCAGTGAAACTGTCAGTGCTACACATGGAATATAGCAGCGTTTTGTGGCACCAATATGTGTGTACATTAGTGACCCAAGTGAAAGAATTAGACAAGGACTCACGAACCCACATCATACAAGCGCTCTGCATCATCTTCAATGGATGTGAGCCTCAATCTACAGCTGCACCAAAACGCATAACACGTTCTTCCATAACCCCTCTTTGAAATTGGATCCCCCATATCTTAGTAAGCCTCCTTCTTCAACTTGTCCAAATCCTCTACTTTTACCACATTGTATAGTGTAGCTTTCTCTACTGTGTTGAAACTCTTTGGCACATAAATCCTTGTTTTGAATGTTAATGGATGGACTCACAAGAGAGCTTATGGATGGACTCAGAGGAGAGTTGGTTGCAACGTAATTCGATCCTAGTGATTGTGCATGCAAATCCATGCATATCGCCACGAGTCTTATCACTTTGGAAATAGAGCAACAAAGGTGTTATTTGTTGAATTTTTTAAAATTTGCATTTTCAAATCATTTGTTTATGATGACAAATACAAAAAAAAATTAAACATATCATGGCTTATTAAGTCGCATCACCTTCACTAAGCCAATCAAAAAATTCAGATATTAAAACTATACAATATAAAAAATCGTTTGTATGTTCAAAATAATTAAAATAATAAAGGGTTTCCTCAAACCTTTCGCAGTGAGAAAAATAGGCAGCTAACTTCATCTAAAACTTGCAGAACACACTAAAATGTACCAATTAATACACAAAACACACCCAGTAATAGGTACTTTGACGTCAGGGTGAAAGCTATAGTCCCTCACCGTAGATCGGCAGGGACTAATAAGAAATTATGTCTTTCCCAAAATTTCTTCCTACTTTTAACTCTCCCATTATATTTATTAAAATTTATAATGAATAATTAAAATAAAAATTGATGTCTTTCCCAAGATTTCTTCCTAATGGTGCTAATAGGTCAATGCCTGCCAAGTAAAGGTTTGAGCAGACAACTAAAATTTCATTGAAATCAAAGTATTAGCATTAACCAAAATCAAAGCATGTGTAAAGGATATACAAATAACAAGCATGGTATAATAGGCTCATTTTAAGGAGGAATTACACATATGTACACACGTTTAATCCTAATATAATTTGCATAAGTATACTTATGCAATTGTATCAATTGTGGGTAGACGACTTCAAGATCTAACAAAATATACTTTTATAGATGACCCATTAACACTAACAATGCTATGTGCTATTAAAAATGGGCTAATATAAAAAAGTAAATAGTACTACTCTAGCCCATAACAACTTTAATGAAGTCATCTTCCTAATAGGGAAAATGATTTCTATGCTATTAAAATAAAATAAATAAAATGTTGTCCCCGAGGTGTAG
Organism: Picea glauca; assembly: GCA_000966675.3. Classification (NCBI taxonomy): domain Eukaryota; kingdom Viridiplantae; phylum Streptophyta; class Pinopsida; order Pinales; family Pinaceae; genus Picea; species Picea glauca. The sequence goes on along the minus strand of JZKD02S1323988.1, from coordinate 6,077 downwards.
GACAGTCGGTGACGGAGTGTGTTGTTAAGCCACTCCGTGATGTTAAAGTCACCGGTTCGAAACCTGCGGGGACAAAAAATCCAACCATGTTAAGGGTTGGTGTGGCTCAGGCCAAGTGCGATCCCTAGGTGATTTTGACGGCTTAGATGCCCCTGAGTCGCGGTTTCTCAAGCCACAGGTTAATCGCGTAGCCAACAGGTCTCGCACAAATTAACAAACAAACAAAAAAAAAAATGTTTTGTAAACTTTAATATCACACACTATTATAATTGTCAATAACAACTTGATTGAAGCCATCTCCTTAACAATGGAAAATGTTTTTTCATTCTCAATTCCCTTTACTTTAGTACAACTTTTAATTACATGTATGTGTTTATTGACTATCCCATTTGGTTTATATTTCTTCTTAACTACTCCTTTCATCTAGTGGCTTTCTATCACTAGGAAGTTTCACCATATGCCATGAATGGCTTATGCCCTACAACATGAATTCTTTGTTCAAAGAATCCCATCATTTACATGAATTCTCATTATCTAATGCCTTATGCATAGTTCTTGGGTTTGTTGAAACTAACATCACAAAATAAGATAATAAATCAAGTTTTTTTCTTACTCTTGAAGTTCATTGAATCATTAGTTTGCTAAATTTATTAGTAATATTGGTGTTTCTATCTTCATCATCAAAATTGTTAACTTCAACATTATCGACTATGGTGCAAGGTCTTTTAGAAAAAAAATCCACAATTCTCCCTATCATCCATGTAGTTGTTGACTTGATTTCGAATTCATCTTCTATGTGTTTTTCCAAATAGTCTACCACATTATCATTAAAAAAACATATATACTTTTATAGTCCTTTCTAGTTTCAAGATTGAACAATGTATATCCTTTCAATCCACTAACATATCTAATGAATATGCACCTCCTCAACTTCTTGTCAATTGTGTAGCTCTTCATCTTAGGGACCAAAGTTTGCATTACATCCAAATAATTCTTAATAAACAACAAAAAGGACTCTTACATATCGAGCTTCTTTTGTAGTTATATCCTTCAAGTCAATCATCAATGAATGATTTGTAAGTTCTTCAGTACAACTATCTACAAAAAAATTCAGAGATTTATTCCAAATGAATTCTTTTATCCTTGCCTTGGTACTCCTTTCCTTCTCCTACTAAGTTGTTTTCTTCCTCTATGCAATTACATTATATTGTGATGCATGTTGTATCTTGAGATGTTCTTGGCTGTTAGGAACATGCCAAGACCATTTTCAACCAAGAATTTGACTGCAAGTTGTCCCTTCCAGTCATAGGGGGTTCCCTCATTAAATCAAACCAATTGGTTTCCCACTGTCACTGAGCAGCAGCTCTTATCATTAATCCTAGGTGCCAGATTTAAATAGATTAAACAAAAGGATAAGCAGGGTAGAACTTGAATGACATCAAACTGAAATAAAAAGGTTGTAACTTCGTAGATCACAAGTTTAATACATTGGACATGGAGACTCGGTTAACAAAGCACAATAGTTAAAAATGATAGATGGAAGAAATTGAGAAAACACAATGAATCTCAAACTTGACAGTGAGTGAGGAAGTCCCTATGAATTTGAGATGAAGAAAGGTTGGTTTGTTGGGAATCTCAACTAATGAATCCATCAAAATACCAAGTGTACAGGTTGGGCATAAATTATGAATCCAACATGATACTCTTGAATCAAATAACTTGCAGGTATATGTATATGTTCTTATTTAAATATGACTATGTCATAAAATTGATAAAACGTACATGACAGAAGTGGAGGTTGTACCAAATTCATGTTTCTTAAATATATCAACCTTACTGCAAATTATAAACTAATGAAGAAGAACAGAGATGGAAAGTGATAAGATCAATACATAAAATATAAAGAAGACAAGGCTCTTCTAGGAATGAGCCATGAATCCATGCATAAATCCTTAAGATCTGAAAAGATTACAATTTCCCTATGGGCTTATAGAGAATGCAGGCTTGCTACCAAGAAAATCCTCCTAAATTTCTAACCCCTCTTATTACATTAAAAATGATAGATTTTATAGAAATAAAAACCATAACAATTGTTCCAAATTTTTTGGGAATAAGATCTAAAAATAAAATAAATCTCAAATCCAATGCAAAGACCTAGAACTGCTAGAGTCAAAGGCCCTCGAAACTAGAAACAATATTTTGTTTACTGATATTTCTCCTTTAAATCTTGAACTTATTTTCCAAATTATCCATGGAGATAAGTTGTTTGGAAGTTGTCGACACCTTGAAGCTCTATTATCCTTGATTTGGCTAGATTTAGAATGGTTAATATCCTTTGCTTATTATCAAATACTTTGCCACCTATACATTCGTTATCTTTATGCCATGAAAATCTAGATCTGTTTTGAACAACTAATGCCTAGAGATTTGGATCTATTTGCCAGAAATATTGTAAGGTACCATATCTATTATAATAGTCGAAACAGAAATATTGCAGAGAATAATAGTGGAACAACAAAATAGATGAAACCACAGCACCAAAATAATACCTTTATAGATAGGAAACAATGTTCACTTGCCTCTTTGAGGGGGCAACCTCCAACAAAGCAACACTCTATTACAATAATTCTCAAGAAAAAACTTGTCATACCCTCGACTCCTATTTATACTAAATCTATCTACCAAAAGAACAATCTAGAGGAAGATCTTCTAGAAGTGGAAGCTTCTATTGGGTCTTCTTACATTTGACTTATTCTTCATTATTACTAGGAGTTATTAATATTTTCCTTTATTACATGGAAAATATATTATTCTACCTATGTGAGGGGTTCAGGAGGTTCGGTCCCTAACATGCCCTCCCCCTTAAAAAGGAGCCTTGTCCTCAAGGCTTGAGATGAGGAAATTGCTATAGAATGGTAGTTGGCTCCCAGGTGGAATATGTTGGAGTTGTATATTTCCACTGTACGAACACTTCCTTTATGGTGCATTGACGGAGATGACACTCACGACGATCCAAGACTTCTTGTGGTTGCAACCAAATGGATCTTTCTTCATCCAACTCGGGAAGACTGGTTTGAGTTTGGCACTTAGTTCCAATCACCTTCTTTAAGCATGAGACATTAAAAACATGATTGGAGCTTAGAATGACTGGGAAAAGATAATTGATAGGCCACATGTCCCACGCACTTGAGAACTGTATAAGGACCATAAAATTTGAGTGCCAGTTTCTGACAATGGTGTTATCACTGAGTAATTTGTTTTGGCTGAGGAAACAGCTTACAAAGGTAACCTACAAACCAAATTTAAGACTGGAAACTATCCCTTCCAATCTAGAGGGGGCTCTCTCTTTGTCACTTAATCTCTAATAGACAGTTTTTATTTATAGGACAATGGCCAGGGTTTCAAGGTTTGAGTGGATTTGATAGTGTTGTTGGCAAGGAGGAGAAGGAGGCTTTTTGGGATATGGAGTCAGATCTTGAAAAAAAATGAAACTAATGTCTTGGTAATAGAACCTCACAGAGGAATAGAGGCTAAATTTGGTGGATGAAACCTTCAGTTTTTTGGATTTAGCTATAGAGGGTGAAAGAGAAAGAAAGCAACAAATAACAACATCAGAGCACCATGTAGATGAATTCTGACCTAGTTAGGAAGAAAAGGACAAAGTTTAAATTCCTTGAGTTTAGAGCACCCTTTAGATGAATTCTAACTCTTAAAAAACAATTCAAACTGAGGAAAAATGAGATGTGATAGAGACACAAGAGATACATACACAAAGACAAGAAACACACTGTCAGCTCATCACCATTAGAATCTCTTTCATGAAGGTTCAGGACTTTTTCATTTCACTCCATTCAGATTCAAATATTTTACACTGAAAGTCAAAAATTCTATAGTTCTGCCAACTCGCCCCTTTTACATCAAAAGATCCAAATATATAAGAGCCTACTTTCCATACTAGGCTACTAGGGGTCGAATTCCTCCTGACTACAATAGAAGAGGAAAACTCAAAAACGACTTTACTAAAAATAGTAAGTTTGTTTGACCTTATTTAATGCAAAATAAATATATCTTATACAACCAAATATCCAAGCTAAATTTGATTCTGAAGTGTGGATGAGTCATTAGGTTCATTTGGATATGCCTTCAAGAGAAATGGTGTGTTGTCATTTTTCTATGTCACCTTTGCGTAGCGTACTGGTGCCGGCGCTACGCAAATTCTACCGACAGTGTTTGCGTAGCAGGTTTGCGTAGCGTACTGGTGTCGACGCTACCCAAATGCTACCTACAGCGTTTGCGTAGCAGGTTTGCATAGCGCGCTGAGATTTCTTGAAATGTGTGTAGGTCCAGGTGGCAGGCACTGATAAAAAACTTGATTTAACCTCCAATGTGGTATACCTAACCTTTGATGTTATCCTTTTCATTTATATATGACTACAGCATTTGCGTAGCGCTGGTGCGCTACACAAGTGTTGTGTATGCTTGCCTTATCAGTCAAAATTTGTAGTTGCTCAAAAAGGGTGATTCATGCTGCCATAACTTTCTGGATCATAAGCACGAGGGCTTCAAAAATGTGTTTATATAGAAAGGTGTTCAAACTTAGCTAACTTCTACCTCTCTTAGTCACCTTTTAGTTTGCAACTGTAATGGTGACTTCCTCCAAAAAGAAAATTTTGTGTTTTTCATCCTTTCATACTTGTGCTACTTCTGCAAGTATCTCCAGTCTTCTCTTGGCCTCGTCATTCAACTGCATCCTTTTATTTAGCTGCATGTTCTCCTTCCTCAATGCTAGGTTCTGCACTTTCAAATTTCCCACCTGCCTAAACAAGGCTGCATTTCTCTTCAATTTTGATTGAGCATTAGAAAGGACTGCACAGGTATTGTCTATGGTTGGTCTACATTTTGTGTAATGATTCATGATTCCTTCCTCTAATATTCTCTTTTCTTCCATGATCTTGATGATGTGATCTTGAGCTTCTCTTAGCTTCTTATTCATCCATCTTATGTTCTTTTCTCCTTTTGTGGGTGAGGTAGGAGGTCTCTCACTTGTTGCTTGCTTGCCCTGTATGTCTAGACTATTCTTCCTAGTTGAGGATCTTGTCAGAGGTATTGTGGTCTTGACCAAAACTGTAGTCTCAGGGATTTGCATGACCTCCTTTCCCTTTGACATTTCTTTCATAGGGTCTGCTTTTCTCTGTGGTGTTTGTTCCTCAGAACCTCTCTCAACTAGTTTCCTCTTCAACTCTTTGTTTTCTTGATAAAACTAAGCAATCACATGTTGAGCCTCTCTAATTTGTTGTTGCAATTCCCTAATTTCTTAGTCTTTATCTCCTACTTTGGCTTGGCCTTCATCCATCCCTTGATATGAAATCTCAACATACTCTGTCTGGACTGCTGGTGTAGGAATGTTTCTTGTTGTTGACCTTATCGTTGGCCTTCTAGGTGTCTGGGTCTCTTTTGGTTGATCAATGGACAAAAATTTTCTACCCTTCTTTGGAAATGGTTGGCTTGAAGGAGAGCCTTCAACTTCCTTCCCTTTGCTTTTCTCTACAGCGCTTTCTCCCTTTTTACTTGAGCTTCTAGGAGACACCCTTTCAGCGAACAATGGGGTGTCGCTTTTGGTCTCTAGGGGAATATTAGTTGAGGATAAGAAAGAATCCCATTCCATGTTTAGTTTTCTGAGTCCTTCAACAATTAGTAGCTTGAATAAGGAGAAATGGAATAGGATGCTTTTAAGTTGGTTAGCTTTAGTTTGGACCATGCCTGCCATCTTTCCTAAGCTTCTATACAGGTAAAAAGGCAAGTTGAGAGGGTTTTTCCTTGTGAAGTGCATGAGGAGTCTCACATGGTACTAGTACACCCTATCAAACCTACCCTCACAAGTGAAATATATTTGTATGACCCTCGACAAATTCTCATAGGGATCTAACAAATATTCCCTAGGAATGGTGGCTCCTATCTTTTTATTTTTGTATTTAGGCTTAAGGAAATCAATATAAAATGCAGAATCCAAAGGCATACCTTTAAACCATCTTTCCCCTAGGATTGGGATCTCTGTAGCAGCAACTATTGACTCCTCT
>JZKD02S1323977.1:0-11794 GCA_000966675.3 Picea glauca | reverse complement strand
AAATTTCCAAGTCTCTATCCTTCCTAAGCTTGATTCTTGCTGCAAACTCAAGGATTCTAAGGAATTCTTGTGCGCCCTCCTTGCGGAATCTCACAACAACCTCTGGTTATCCAACAATTCCAACTTTTTGCACTCCTTGTGGAAAAAATTATTCAACCATCCACTTGGGTTGGAAAAGTCTAAGACTCTCCTCAACCTACACACACCTTGCATGGATCTGTGTTATACTTTCACTCCCATTGGTACAAGATCAATTCTATCTCATCTGAGCTTTTTTGAGGTAAAACTCAGAACTTGTCGACGCACTCCTTGTATACTTTCACTACACTCCTTGTAGGAATTCTCAGGAAGAGAAACAATTGAAACTCATACTCTCCTCATAGACTTCATACAATTAGCATGAAATCGTGTGTATACACATAGCATTGAAACAAATGCATAGCAAAGTATATAAGCAAACTGTAAACATACTATTCAATATATGCAAACAGTAACCATAAAACACCATGAAATTGGATCAAAGCATTCTTATATTAATTCAAGTACTTATATACATGGTTTCTATAGCAACAATTATCTTCTCAAACAACTTCTACAATCTTTGTTCTTCTCTGCCCTCTTATGCTCTCTTGCTCTATAGCTTAATTTACAATGAGAATAATAATACAATACATACGAGGGAGTCTTCTTAAGTTTTCCCTCCTACAACTCTAAGCTATCTTATCAAAATTAAAGACTACAACTACTTTGCATTTATTACAATAAATGTCCACAACCGATAGATGAGAGAAAACACTCAAGATATGCGTTACAATCCCCAAAACATTTAAGAGCAATTACATCCTTTCAACTATTACATTAATGTTCTTCTTTTTGAAATTTAAATGTCTTCAAAATGCGCACTCGTGTATATCCAACTGTCATCCACTCGCACTTATTGGCGATGCTCCTGCATCATACTCCTCTCGATGAAAATTTCATGGACTCCTATCCATGAGCTCATGCACCGTCTGTCCATGTTTCTGGATATCCGCTTCACTTTCCCAATTGGCATATTTAATCGGATGTCCTTTCCACTTTACCAAATATTCAAAATATGTTTTCCTCCGGGTTTTCTTGCCAACTCTCTTATCAATGATCTTTTCCATCTACGACTTTCCAACTACAAGAATTTGTTTGACCCACTGGATTTCCTTCTGATTCTTTGCTCCTCTCACTTCATTTTCTCTATAAGGATACAAATCTGCCACATTGAATATGGGTGATATGCCCACATCATCTAGCAATTCTATCTCATAAGAATTTGCCTCAATTTTTTGTAAAATATTACATGGCCCTATCTTTTTCATCTTTATCTTGTTTTATGTTCCCCTTGGGAATATTTCTTTTATGAGATGTGCCAAAACTAAATCTCCCACTTCAAATTGAAGTTCTATCCTATGTTGATCTGCTCTGTTCTTTTATTCCTGGTTGGAACTCTACAGCCACTCTTTAATCTTACTGTGGAGCTCCTGCATCTCTGCTACAAAATCTTCCACTCCAGCACTCCTGAACTCATTATGCTCTAAGTCTCTCAACTCAAATACTCCCCTTGGCTTCATTCCATACATTATCTGAAATGGGCTATGTCTTGTGCTCCTGTTAAGTGAGTCCTGTTAAGTGAGTCATTATATGCAAATTCCACTTGCGGCAGAATCTAATCCCACTGACTATGATGTTCAACTACTAAACTCCTCAATAAGTCCCCCAAACTTTGATTTACTACCTCAATCTATCTATCTGTTTGAGGGTGATATGATGAGATAAAAGATAAATTTGTTCCTAAATTCTTCCATAGTGTCCTCCAAAAATGAGCAACAAATTTGGTATCTCTATCTGAAACAATAAGCTTGGGTAAACTATGAAGTCGAACAACTTATTTGAAAAATAGATTTGTAATGTGTGTTGCATCACTGGTTTTCTGACATGGAATGAAATGTGCCATTTTTTAGAATATTTCAACTACCACGAATATGGAATCACAACCTCTATGTGTCCTCAGCAGTTCCAACACAAACTCCATGCTTACCGCATCCCATGGCCTCTTTGGTATTGGTAATGGTTGATATAATCCTGTATTTCGTCATTTCCCCTTTGTGTGCTGGTAGATTCTACATCTATTGACAAACTTTTTGACATATGTCCTCATTCCTGGCCAATAATACAAGTTTTCAATTGCGCAAATGTTTTATCATGGCCGAAATGTCCAGCCAATCCCCCACTATGTTTTTCCTTCAAAAGGTTTTCTCTTATAGAACTCTTTGGGATACACAATTGATTTCCTTTAAACAACAGTCCATCATGAATCAAGTATTCAATCCATTGGCTTCTATCTCTTAGAACAGGATTCTCACATGCTTCATAAGCGTCCTTGAAATCTGAATCATCTATGTACATTTCCTTTAGGCTATCAAAACCTAAGGTCTTCACATGAAATGCCTACAGAATCAAACATTTCCTTCTCAATGCATCAACAACCTTGTTAGCATTTCCAGAAATGTGCTTTATAACAAAAGTAAATTTTTGCATAAATTCAACCCATTTTGCATGTTTCTGATTCATTTTTTCCTATCTGGTTATAAACTATAAGGCTTGGTTGTCGCTATACAAAATGAACTCTTTTGGAACCAGGTAGTGCCTCCATTTATTCAGCGCTTGTATGACGGCATAAAACTCTTTATCATACATGGAATATTTCATCTTGATCTTGTTAAGCTTCTCACTGAAGTATGCAATCAGGTTATTGTCTTGACTTAAGACTGCTCCAATCGCAAATCCACTTGTGTCACATCTCACTTGAAATGTTTTGTTGAAATTTGGCAGAACCATAACTGGTTGTTCAATTATCTTCTCTTTCAACAATTTGAAACTTTTCTTTGCTTCCTCTATCCAATGAAAATATTTATGTCTTTTATTGATTATGTCCATCATTGGTGCACAAATTCCACTAAAATTTCTTATGAACTTCCTGTAAAAACTAGCTAGTCCATGGAAGCTTCTAACTTCAAAGATATTCCTTGGTGATGGCCATTCTTTGATCACTTTTACCTTCTCAGGATCCATACTCAACTCATTCAAAGAGATCACAAAACCCAAATAAATGATTTATGTCTTCATAAAAGATGACTTCTTCAAATCTATCAACAACTTCTCTTGCTACAACCTCCTCATCACTAGAGTTAAATGTCTCAAATGTTCTTCCTCGGTCTTACTGAAGGTCAGTCTATCATCAAGATACACAATTACAAACTTTCCAATGAAATATTTCAAGAATTTGTTCATCAATATCATGAAAGTACTTGGTGCATTCGTCAAGCCAAATTGCATGAAAAACCATTCATACAACCCTTCATTCATCTTGAATGATGTCTTCCATTCATCACCTTCCCTCATTATAATCTGATGATATCCTCTTTTCAAATCAATTTTTGAAAAAAACTTTGATCCACTTAAGCAATCCATCAAGTCATCCATCCTGGGTAAAGGAAATCTATACCTGATGGTAATTTTTTTTTATATCACTCGAGTCTATACACATTCTCCATCCACCATCCTTCTTTGGATTTAACATTGTTGGTACAGCGCATGGACTCAAGATTTCTCTGATCAACCCTTTGTCCATCAAATCCTAGACTTGCTTCTTGACCTCTTCATTCTCCTATGACGTCAATCTGTACATTTCTTTGTTTGGTAAACTCTCTCCTGGTATAAGGTCGATGTGATGGCTTATAATTTTGATGAGAGAAAAGGAACAAGGCAAATCATCCACCACTATATCAGCAAAATTCTCCAGCAGTTCTTAAATTTCCTTAGGTAGATCATCCATCAAGGTACTGGTCAAGATGACTCTAGGTTTTCTAACCACAAAAAACTGCATTTCTTCATCTTTCTTGACTTCATCCAGAAGTTCCTTCCCACTCATGAGAAGTATAGTATTACTTGCTTCTGCTTTCGCCTTCTTGTCTTCAATTGGTAGCAACATATGTGTCCTACCATTCTTTTCCAAGGTACAGGTGTTCGTTCTTTCATCATGAATAACATTTTTTTCATATTGCCACGGTCTCCCCAACAAAAGATGACAGACATCCATGGGAATAACATCACATAATATCTCATCTCTATAATCCCCTATCTTAAATTCAACTAAACATTGTTTAGTGATTGTTACCTGATGTCATTTTTGCAACCACAAGACTTTATATGAACTCGGATGTGAAATTGTCTCCAATTCCACCTTCTCCACCATCTGTGTGGATACTAGATTATTTGTTCTTCCACTGTCAACTATCACCTTGCATACCCATCCTTGGTCTTGCAAGTAGTCCTAAGCAAATTGTTCCTCTGGACTGGATTCTTCATCTCTTTCTCTAGCTTCAAGAGAATTTTCCTCATCATTAAGGATCTTCTGCCTTCTGCATCTTATGCCTCAACATTTCTCTTTTGTGCCTCTGAAATGTGAGCTTTACCTCCTCCGTCCTCTTTATATCGGGATATTCCCAAGATTTGTGTCTGATCTTTCCACAGAAAAAACACTTTACTTCACCTCCTCTGCCTCTTCCTCTTCCTCTTGCTCGAGGAAAAGTGTTCCTATCAGCATATTGTTTCCCTTGCGAACTTCCTCCCCTTTATTGGTGGTTATGTGGTTTCTTTTATTCATATTTAGGCTTCTTCACTCTGTTCTGGGCAATTGCTTTGCCTCTACTCTGACTTCTACCTCTTCCCCTTTGATCTTGCTTCCAGGTCAAATTTTCTTCTGCCTTTAGAGAAACCTGATAAGCATCTTCCACATTTCTAATCGTCACCATGCTCATCTCATCCTGAATATCATATCTCAGGCCATTCATATATTTGGCGACCTTTTCATCATCACTTTCACGATGACTAGATTTGATGTTTAACCTGTAAAACTCCTCAATGTATTCCTTCATTGTCATCCCTTTCTGTATCAAATTATGCATTCTTCGAAACAGTTTGATTTGATAATCTCTGGGTATGAATTTTCCTTTCATCTTGGCTACCATCATGTCCTAGCTTTTGATTCTTTGTTTGCCTTTGCAATGCATGTCATCCTGCATTTCATCCCACCACAGTGTTGCATGTCCTTTCAATCTAGTGACAATGTGCTTTACTTTCTTGTCTTCTTCGATATCTTCATAATTGAAGTATTTATCTAGAGCTCTAAACCAATCTAGAAGCTCCTCAATGCCCAAGTTGCCTTCCTACATCAAGATGTCCATTTCTTCTTTGGCACCTATTCTTGCAACAACTTTGAATAGATGTTCCTTTCAGCATCTTCAGCTACAACTTCTTCTTCTCCTTCTTTTTTCTCACTCTCAGCCTCATTGATATTTCTAGTATCATATGTTCTCCTCTATGTTGTCTCCATAGCATCAAATTGAGCACAAAGTTCTCACATTTCCCTCTCCACTACTAGATTAGGTAAAGTTCTTTCTGGACGTCTTCTTGACGGCATTGTTTCAATCTGTCCATGCATAATTCAAATCACAACTATCATCTTTCTTCCTTTGATTATAAAAAACAATAGTTGTAAGCTCTGATCCAACCTAACACAGAGCCCCACCTAAGCAGGGTCTGTTGACCTCCCAGTCTATGGATCTTCAACTCCCCTAAGCCTAAATGGCTCCTTGGTCCACGCTGGAACCCTTCAACACATATAAATCATAGGTCTCCTTTTATGAACCCCGCCTATGTGAACAAGCACTAGGTGCAAGCTCTTCCCACATGACCACCAGTGGTGACCATGAGTCTAAACAAAGGCACTTTGCATTTCACAATTTTGGGACTTCCGTTACGAGTCTCTCTGACTCCTCCAACTCCTAAACCCCAAAATAGATTTTAACGGTCCCTAGATCCTCCCTTATTCTTCAACCATATGACCTCCAACCAAACCCTAGGGTCCACCTCTGAGCACGTCAGAATTTTGCGTATCGGAAACTCGCAATGTAGATTTTCTCCCTTTTCCCGATATCCGAACTCACGAATTCCTCACCTCAGATCAACAGTCTTGATTCCTCCATGATCCAATGATCCAAATCCTTTTTTCGCGAAGTTAGAATTACATGAATCGTGAATTCCGGAAGTAGCTTCCTCCACACTCCCGACTCCCGAAATGTCAATATTCCAAAGTGCCAAATCCAACGGCCCACACTCCTTTAGATATGATGTCCACTATTCTTTTGATATTGTGAGTGTTGAAAGACTCTCTCCCTTATCCTCCCTGCTGATTCGCTAGATCCAACGGCCCATGGAAAATCAGTGTTTCTCTCTCTGAGAATTCCAACCGTCCGTTGTGATTCTCGATGGTTCCTCGCCAACTGAATTGGTGTCAACCCTCTTGAGTTTGATTCCATGAGGTGGTTTCAACCCTCATCTGTCCTATGGAATTTCCAAGTCTCTATCCTTCATGAGCTTGATTCTTGCTACAAACTCAAGGATTCTAAGGAATTCTTGCACGCCCTCCTTGCGGAATCTCATGACAACCTCTGGTTATCCAACAATTCCAAATTTGCGCACTCCTTGCAGCAAAATTTCTTCAACCATCCACTTGGGTTGAAAAATTCTAAGACTCTCCTCAGCATGTTCACACCTTGCACGACTCTATGCTATACTTGCACTCCCACTGGTACAAGATCAATGCTATCTCTCCTGATCTTTTCTAAGGTAAAACTCAGAACTCGTTGACACACTCCTTATGGACTTTCACTACACTCCTTGCAATAATTCTCAGGAAGAGAAATAATTGAAACTCATACTCTCCTCATAGACTTCATACATTCAACATGAAATCACGTGCATACACATGACATTGAAACAAATGCATAGCAAAGTATATAAGAAAACTATAAACATACCATTCAATAGATGTAAACAGTAACCATAAAACACCATGAAATTGGATCAAAGAATTATTAAATTAATTCAAGTGCTTCTATACATGGTTTCTATAGCAACAACTATCTACTCAAACAACTTCTACAATCTTTGTTCTTCTCTGCCCTCCTATGCTCTCTTGTTGTACAGCTTAATTTACAATGAAAATAATAATTTAATACATACGAGAGATTCTTCTTAAGTTTTCCCTCCTACAACTCTAAGCTATCTTATCGAAATTAAATACTACAACTACTTTGCATTTATTACAATAAATATCCACAACCGACAGATGAGAGCAAACGCTCAAGATCTGTGTTACAATCCCCAAAACATTTAAGAGAAATTACATCCTTTCAGCTAGTACATTAATGTTTTCTTTTTGAAATTTAAATGTCTTCAAAATGTGTGTTGGTGTATATCCAAATGTCCTCCACTCACACTTTCCGACAATGCTCCGACATCACAAAATTAATAAAATAAAATGTACCAGAACCCGAAGAATATGCAGCCAAAGAAAAGTACAAGAAGGATATGGTTAGGGCCAAAAGGATAATTGTAGATTCCATTAAACATCATTTGATCCCTCAAGTGTCTTCAAATAATACTCCAAAAGAGATGTTTGATTCCCTAACCAAAATGTATGAAGGAAAGAACATCAATCGGAAGATGAACTTGAGAACCCAACTCAAGAATACAAAGATGCAGAAAGGAGAAATAGTTCAAGACTATTTCTCTAGGATTAATCATTTCAAAGAACGGTTATAAGCAATTGGAGACAACGTGGATGAATATGAACTCATCATTAAAACTCTTAATGGTCTCACGAGACCTTGGGATGCCTTCATCCAAACTATCTATTCAATAAAAGAGAAACTCCAATTTGAAAATCTATGGGAAGAATGTGTTCAAGAAGAAGCGAGAGTGGCCAACTGAGAAACCATACTATTAAGGGATGAAGATCAAGTCCTAGATGCTCATGCTAAAGGAGGAAATAAAAGGTCTCATTTCCAAAAGGAGACCCACCTTCATAAAGAATCTCACTCCCCAAAGAGATTCACCCACTTCCATAAAGAATCTCACCCTCCAAGGAGATTCCATAAATATCATAAGGGTCAAAGAAAAGAAAAAGATCTATCCTCTTATCAATGTTATCATTGTGGTAATATGGGACACATTGCTAAGAATTGTCCTACCAGAAGGGAAGAATACAAGAAGAGAAATAACAAAATACATCATACCCATGCAGTTGAAGATGATGAGCCACCCACGAAGTTGACTAAAGAAGATATCGAAGATTATGTTTTATTTTCCACCCTCTCAAGATCTGTGACACTTGGAGAGGATACTTGGCTCATAGATAGCGGTTCCTCTAAGCACATAACAGGTCACAGAGACATTCTCTCTAGCCTTACAAAAAAGGACTTCCCCCAGAAAGTTTCACTTGGAGATGATTATCAATACCCTATCAAAGGATTGGGAGAATCCACCTACAAACTTGATTTAGGGACTTCGATGAGAATGAAGGATGTACTTTATGTACCAGGTTTGACAAAGAACTTACTTTTTATCTCATCTTTAGATAAGAAAGGTTTCAGGTTTGCGTTCATATATGGTGAAGTTCTTATATGGCCTAAAGGAAAAACCATAGAAGATTCAATTGTTATTGGAACAAAAGAAGGTGGTTTGTACAAGTTAAAAGGTCACTCAGATGCAGCCTTGACCCACTCCACTGAGAGTCATTGTGAACTTTTTCATAGAAGACTAGCTCACATCAACTACAAAGCCTTACCATACGTAAGCAAGGTAGTTACAGTTTTACCAGAATTCAAGGTTGATCATGAAGGTGTATGCAAGGGATGTGCACAAGGAAATAACATAAAGAATCCTTTCCCAAAGAGTGATGTAAAGCAGAAAGAATCTTGGATCTCATCCACTCATATGTATGTGGTCCAATGCCATCAACCTCTCTAAGTGGGTATGTATACTATGTTTCATTTTTTGATTATTACTCTCATAAAACATGGGTTTATTTCTTGAAATCAAAAGATGAAGTACTCATAAAGTTCAAGGAATTCAAATCCTTGGTAGAAAATCTCTCTAAAAGAGAAATCAAGATACTCTAGTTAGATAATGGAGGAGAATACACCTCAAATGAATTTGGAAGCTTTTGCAGATATGCTAGGATTAAGAGGGAGCTCGCCACTCTCTATAATCCTCAACAAAATGGCGTAGCAGAAAGAAATAATAAAACAATTATGGAAGCAGTGAAGACTATGATTCACGATCAAGATCTTCCAATGCACTTATGGGCTGAAGTAGCAAGAACAATAGTTTATGTCCAAAACATATTATCCCATAGTGCACTTGGATTCAAAACGCTCGAATAAATGTTCATCGGGAAGAATCCATAAGTAAGCCATCTCAAAATATTTGGTTTTCCAATGTTTGTACGCATTTCGAAAGAAAGAAGAACTAAGTTGGATCCTTTAGGAAAGAAGGAAATATTTTTTGGATACTGTGAGGTATCTAAGGCCTTCAAAATTTACATACCAGGTTACCATCATATTGATATCAGCAGAGATGTAACCTTTGGTGAAAATACAACACTCAAAAGAGTAAGGAAATACCAGCTTGAAGAAGTATATGAAGAAGAACCTGTAGCTCTTAGAGTTGTAGAACCAGTAAAGGAAGTTACAGTTACTCCTGGTGATGAGATTCCAGAAGATCATGATATGATAGAATCTCAAGAACCTCCCTGGATGAAAATATCTCACAAGAGAAAGCCAGCTTGGGCGAGGGAACTTATTCAATATGGAGAGAAGTACGGTGCCCCAGAAGGAACCATGAGACAAAGCAAGAAACGTAAGCCATTCTCTAGTTATATGGCCTTGATGTGTGATCTCATAGAAAAGGAACCTACTTGCTTTGAAGAATCCATTCAGAAGAAAGAATGGGGGATGCCATGACAGAATAATATCAATCCATTATAAAGAATGTTGTATAGGAAGTAGTTCCCAAACCAAACAACAAATATGTGGTATCTTCCAAGTGGATATACAATATAAAACATGCAACAGATGAAAGTATTGAAAAACATAAAGCAATATTTGTGGCTCACGGTTTTTATCAAAAGGAAGGTATTGATTATGAAGAGACATTTTCTCATGTAGCTAGATACACTTCTATCATAACCATCATAGATCTTGTAGCCAAAATGAAGTGGAAGTTACACCAAATGGATGTGAAAAAAACATTCTTAAATGGTGTTATTGAAGAAGAAGTGTATATAGAACAACCACAAAGGTTTGAAGTTGAACATAGAAAGACTCATGTCTGCAAGTTGAAGAAATATTTGTATGAGTTGAAGCAAGTTCCTAGATCTTGGTATGGCAAAATTGATAGTTTCCTAATGAGCTTGGGCTTTACCAAGAGTAAAGTTGATTCTAACATTTACTTCAAGGTTATGAATGATGAGCCATTTATATTGCCACTATATGTGGATGACTTATTCTTAACAGGAGAAGAAAATCTCATCACATATTGTAAGAAGAAACTCATTTCAAAATTTGAGATGAAAGACCTATGCCCGATGCATTATTTCTTAGGTCTTGAAGTTTGGCAGAGCCCAGAGTGTTAGAAAAATAGGACCATGGAGAAATAAAATAAAAAAAAATGCGGAAACAAACCATAGAAGATACACAATACAAGAGAGACAAAGATTTACGTGGTTCACCTAGTGTGGGCTATGTCCACCAAAGAAATTGCCAACTCCTTCCTTTATTATTATCCAGCAAATGAAGGGATACAACCTACAACAAAACTCGTTGTAACTTCCTCTTCTTTCTCTCATAGTCTCCTCTCTCAGAATACAATATTCGCCATCAATCATAGCCGCAATACATTTCCCTCATAAAAGAGGGTTGATTTCTAGGGAAAAAAACCCTAACATAATCTCTACTGTTAGATCTGCGACCTTATAATGAACAGTCCATATTTACAATGAAATTAAAATATACATTTACAAGGCAGTTTTTCCTTTAGGGGCTTCACCCCCGAACCCTCGTTGGGGACCCGCTTGCCCCCAACCGAGGGGATAGCCCCCCCAGACCCCACAGAGGGGGTACCCCCCCTCTACACTCCCCCACGTGGAAGAGTGTACATACTTCTGGGGTGTAAATACTTCATGCGGTATAAACATGGTTGAAATCAAGGACCTCTGAATCTAGAAGATAATCGGGCTCCAAAACCAATAATCTCCCACTTGGAGACTGATCTCAACAACTCCACCGTAACCAAATCATATATTTACTAGCCTTTGTAGTAGCAACATACTCTTCCTCTGTTGTTGAAAGTGCAACAACCTTTTGTAGTTTAGAAATCCAACTTACTATTGTTCCACCTATAGTAAAAACATACTTTTTGGTGCTCCTCCTACTATCTTTATCACCTGCCATATTTGAATCAACATATCCCTGTAGAAAAGTGTTTGAACCTCCAAAACATAATGCATGAGTAGTAGTACCTCTCAAATACCTGAGAATCCACTTTATTGCCTCCCAATGTTCTTTGCCTGGATTGTTCATATACCTGCTCATAACTCCCACTGCATGTGCAATATCTGGTCTTGTGCAAACCATTGCATACATCAATCTACCAATTGATGATGAATAAGGGACCCTGGAGATGTATTCTATCTCCTCATGTGTCTTGGGACACATTTCCTTAGTTAATTTGAAATGGTTGTCCAAGGTGTACTAACTGGTTTTGCATTCTGCATTCTAAACCTCTCTAACACCTTCTCTGTGTACTCACCCTGAGACAATGTCAATTTGCGATTTTTTCTGTCTCTTGTTATTCTCAT
>JZKD02S1323966.1:0-11794 GCA_000966675.3 Picea glauca | reverse complement strand
CCATAACCCACGCTATTGAGAATCCATGTGAACTTTGACATAGAATATTAGCCCACATCAACTACAAGGTGCTACCATACATATGCAATGTAGTCATAGGTCTACTAGAACTCAAATAGAGATTCGCATCACATAGAATAGACTTTACCATCCTTTATAAGAGTAAATAGGTTACCAGCATTACCTCAAATATGAACGGAAATTTCCCTCAAATATAATATCAAATTGACAACTAAGTCATAATAGATTTTACCACCAAAATTATATATTTATTAATAATAAATATTGTTATATAAAAAATGTTACCAAATTTCAAATATGATATCACATCAAGATAGCACAATTGAAAATCTATCTGACTTTAATTACTAACACTAACGACAGCTAGTTATAATGGAAACACTAGATTATTGTCGGAGACAATATATGGTTTCAACAATGCAAGAGAGCATCGGCATAGCTGGTCACCGTTACTTTACTTTGTTAAAAATCACTTAGGTACTGTTTGCACCTGAGCTCGTATCGGATCCCTATTATTTTTTCGGCTAAACGTTGAAGACGTTCTCTGCTGTAATATTAAATCTAGGGCTGGGCTTTTGGGGTTCCGATCGATAGAGATTCGCATCACATAGAATAGACTTTACCGTCCTTTATAAGAGTAAATAGGTTACCAGCATTACCTCAACTTTCCCTTAAATATGAACGGAAATCGATCACTTGTTTGTATATGATCCTCCGGGTCGATTCGAGAGCAGAGGATTCTCATTTTGCATTCGGCAATTGGTCTTCTCTCCTCTTCACTTGTCAGGTGGGCGAAGAGTTGAAAATGGAAGACTTGCGGAGGAGAGGCTATCCACATCCATATCCATACGATCCGTATTCGTCTTCGTCTTCCCAGGCAGCAGCGTGTCTCCCCCATTATCACTGTATTCAGATTCGAACGCAGACCAGAATCGATTAAGCTCGGCCAGTTCGGTACTTGTATCGATTAAGATGCCCCTGCAGCAATAATATTTGATGCCTTATCCACCAAAAGGCCACATGATTATTGCTTGCTCGGAACAGCTTCTCAGGGCAGGTATTGCAGCTTGAACAGATTGCTGAAGATTATTCTTCACCGGCGGTCACGCAATGTTCGCAGAAATTTGCAGCCAACGTTGGCGACCCGGTACAAAGTCTGACCTGTAACTCGCCGGAAAATTCATTGCTGAGTTCCAGCAACCCTGTTCTTCGATCGATAGAAGAAAGCAGCAGCTGGAGGTGGTGGTCGTGATCATGTGGCCAGAAGGGCGTGCACTGGGAACGGTCATGTTCATCAAACTAGAGGAAAGATAGAGGTGGAATAAGATGAAACGCTTTGTTCAACGCGGATATCCCTACTCCGAGAAGAATGTGGTAAGGTGAGGTTTTTAGGGTTTATTTTTTCTAAAAGTTAAAGTTTTGGAAAAGACACTAGTATTTTAAGATAGATAGTGTGAAAAGTTTTGGATGACTTCAAGAGATTTTATGTCCGAGGTTTTTTGTTTTTTTTTCCGGAAGCATAAATGATAAATTGGAACAAGTTGGATTTGTCCTTCTTGTTGTTAGTTCTGTGTAAATTTGGTTATTTGTAATAATTGTTGGGATTGGTAAGGGGTGGAGTTACAACTTTAATTATAACTAATTAATTAAAAATAATTTACTAAATGTTAATTCTTATTATTTTAATTGAAAATTATAATTATAATTAATTAATTAAAAATATTTTTAAATATTAATTTAAAATTGTTTTATTTAAATTAACATAGATTTATTTTAACTTTCAATCATGTTTAGAAAAACATAAAATCATGTTTGAATAGACATGAAATCTTTTTAGATATAAACCTTTTTTTAAAGTACAAAACTTGAGAAAATTTTTGCATTTCTAAGGATTTGATGCCTTTTACTCTAAAAAAAGATTTGCATCTACAAAGATTTTATACATCCTTAAGATGGATCTATGTTTGTTCTTAAGATATATATATATATATATATATATATATATATATATCACATGCAAACTCCATGTTGAGCATTCAAGGAATTGTACATCTCCTTTGTACTTAACACACCATTCAAATGTTTTGACCATAAGGGTTTATTATTTTCAATTGTTTTATGTTGATATAAAATTATTTTAGTTAAGTTGGATATGGATTTTTTTTTTTCTAAATGCCAAGTGTCAACCCCATGTTGAGGATAAAAGGAATGGCAAATCTTCATACTCCACTTTAGAAATTGTCTTTTGACATAATATGAATTTTTTACTTTTAATTGTTTTATATATGTGTAGACATTGAAATTATTTTTTTCTTATTGATATTTTTTAAATGTCATATGTCAACTCCATATAAAGAATTACACATCTATCCCTTTCTAATAAGTAAAGGCAATGGTTTAATTTAAAATTTAGTTTATTATAATTTTAATTTAGTTTATTATTTTTTATCTAAAAATATAAGTAAAAAAAAAAAAAATTAATAATAAGATATTAAAAACAAAGAACCTAAATGACCAAGGCAATGGTTTTACTTTTGTTTGCAATTTGTGAACAAAATACACGGGCAATGTTTTTACTTTTGTTTGCAAATTTTTGAACAAAATACAAGTGCTTAGGAAATGGATTTCAGAGCAAAATATCCCAATAAAATCCTTTTCAACCATGTGAATATGGGTGGAACAAAATAAACAATAGCGTAGGAAAGATTTACCATATCAAACACACCACCATTCATATCAATAAAAGATATAGGCAATGTTTTAGTTGTGTTTGCCATATTTAAGACAAAACACGCATTATTGGGAAAACCGCTGGATAAATCGATCATCTCTGCCACTGTTCAACCATGTTCCCGCTGCTCTTGTGTTTATAGAAACCTCGACCCTCCACTGTACCGAAAATGTTCACCAATAGTTAGGGTTATTAAATTATGTTCAGCCATTCATGTCACTGCAAATACTTTCAAGATCAGATGTTACAATGGTGTTAGAAGAAAGTTAAAGTTGGAATTGCTGCTATTTTTGCTGAATTCACTCGAAGTTATTCTCGTAGTTATTATCGCTGGAAAATATCTAGTTTTTTTCACGGTAAGTACTACGCTTCATAATTTTAACCCTGCAGTGCTCAGAATTCCGTCATTTTGATAGAGTTGTTATATCTGCAGCTCTCTAAATTTCACCATTTTGATAGCTCTCTCCTACTGATGCAGGATCATCTCTCCACGTGAGTCAGCCAGCTAGCCAGCCACGTCAGCACGTGCATTCAAAGCTGAAGAGAGGCATAGCCCTCGTCTTCAATTTTGAATTTGAATGTAATTTATTGTCTTAGGCTGGTGAGCTGTGAAGCCATGCTTTGCACAGTCGTAGAGTAGATAGGCCTTTAATGCTTTGAAGGCTAAGATCTAGATCCAATTTGCGGACTAGACAACCCATTCAATGCTATTGAATAGGGTAGGTAGATTGGAGGGAAGAGCTCGAAGAGCCCCTCTTGTAAAAGATCAATTTCGATCTCATTTTGTAATAGTTTTTAGGAAGGAGAGTTGTAAGAGAAGAGAAGGAGTTGAGACTTTGATATAGTTCATGCTCAGGAACACCTTGAAAAACCAGGCATTTCCCATTTAATACAAACAACAGTTTTTCCTGCATATTTCCTATGTTGAATGAATGTCTGTGTGTGTTCAATTTATGCTATAGATGTATGCTAGACATTTGCAGGGAGTTGTTTGATTTCAGGCTTGAAAGGTTCTTTGGAGTTTCATGCCAGGAGGGCATGACAGAGTACTGCGGTCTCTGAATACCAGTGCATAGATGCACTTCTGAACTCTCCGGAGTTAGACAAAGACGTGCCAGGTGGGAACAGAAACTGGAATCATCAATTCAGAGGAAGACCTGTGAGGTTACTGAAGACCTTAGAGGCAAGGTTGTGGAGAAGAACACAGTTGCAGACAGAAGCTTTGAGGAGTTCTGTAAAGCTCTACCAAGTGGGCATTGAGCAGGTGCAAGGGAGTGCATAGAGGAACTCTGTTGTGAGTTTAGAAGAAGACAAAAGCTCTACCAAGTCGGCATTGAGCTAGTGCAAGGGGTGCATAGAGGAAGAACTATGCTGTGAGTTCATTAGAAGCAAGAATCATCTGAGAATTCCTTATACTCTGCTAGGAGGGCATTGAGTAAGTGCTAGAGTGCACAGAAGGAACTCTTTGAGTTCATAGATTGAAGAAGAGTCCATAGAAGGATCTTCGCAGGGTTGTTGAACACCCTGAAAGACTCAACAATAGGTTGCTTCAGTAGACAAAGTGCCATGAGGGCATCATATTTCTCCATCTGAGGGAGAAGGAAGAAGGGATTATTTTCCTTAGAGGTCTGAGTCTTAGAGAAGCTTAGAAGAGACAACGCTTTGGGGTGAAAAGACTCTACAGGAGTGCATAAGTCAGAATCCTTTGAGGATTCGAAAGGAGAAAATCTCAAGAGGGACCGCATTCATATACGCGCAGGCGAGGATTCAAAGTTGTGAAGCTCACAGAGGAAAGAAGACAAAGGTCAAGACCTTTGAACATTTGGAATTCTTCCAAGTGTTGGAAGAAAAGCGCCAAAACTCGAGAGGAGCAATAGCTACCGTTGGATCATCCGAGAAGATCTGAACCATTGATGTTTTCGCACACAGAGAGCAACAGGAGGAGCGCAAGAGCCGAAGAGATTCTGAGTCGTCAGATCTTAAGCTAAAACCCGACAGTCGTTGGATCTGTCAGGAGCTGCATGAGGTTTAAACCCTCACACATAGAGCAACAAAAGAGAATTCCTAAAAAGGTTGGCGATCGGGATATTGGCGTTCGACAGTTTGGGAGTCCGGGCACTCGACCTCAGAAATTGCGACAAGGTGAAATAGATCTGAGTCATTCATCTGCGGGAGGACACGTGTCGCAGAATCATCCATTTCGAAGATTCGGGCACCAAGACTCATAGAGGTGAGCGTCTTGACTTCGTGAGTAGCGAAGTCCTGAGGAAATCTGAGTCATTCTTCTGAGAGCGGACGAGTGTCGCGAGATCACCCATATCGGGGATTCAGACATCAGGGTTCAGAGAAGGAAATCCTTGACTTTGCGAGTGGCAAAGTCGCGAGAAGATCGAAACCATCCGTTTGAGGAGGACAGGTGGCAGAGAGCTAGGGATCTCGCGAACTCAGAGGTTCGCAAGGTGAGAGCCTAGGATTTGGGTGCTCCAAGTCGCAAGTGGTGAAGTCGAGAGAGAATCACAACCATCCATCTAAGGAGGACAGGTGGCAGAGATCTACGGATCTCGCAAACTCAGAGGTTCGCAGGGTGAGGGCCCAAGAGTTGGGTGCTCCAAGTCGCGAAGTCGCGAAGTCACGAGGAGTGGAGACAGTCGTTGGATCCGAGTCAAGGAAGGACCATTGGATCAGGAACCCCGTCACCTATCGCGAATTCGGGGGTTCGGAGGTTGAGAGGGGTCACTTTTGACATCAGAAGTCGCGAAGTGTCGAGAGCGGAGGCTCATGTGGACACGTGGCAGATCCATAAGGTGGGGCCCACATGATAGATAGATAGACACGTGTCGCCTAGAGAAGGGAATCAATGCTCTGTTGATTTCTCGCATCTCAGGGATTCGCAGGATAAGAGCGTGAAGGCTGGACGCTTCAACCTGTGAGGTTGCAAATAGAGAAAAAGCGTCAAGGAAGGAGTCAACCCAATGTTGACTTATCGCGTCTCGGGAAATTGCAACAGGAGGGCACGAGAGTTCGACCCATGAACTCATGAAGGTGCGAGTTGCGAGAGGCACTGGTATTTAAGCCCTAGCCTATGGTTACGTGTGGAGGGCACTGACAAGGAAAGGAGTCAACACTCCATTGACTTCTCATGTCTCGGGGATTCGTGAGATAAGAGCATGGGAGCTCAACATTCAAACTCGCAAAGTGGCGAGTAGCGAGAGGTGCTAATGCTTAGCCTAGCCGACGGTCACACTCAGAAGGTGTTGAGAGAAGGGAGCTATACCCATTTCGCGATCTCAGGTATCGCAGGATTGAGAAGGAGGAGTCGAGAGCTTCGACTCACGAACTCATGAGATCGTGAGATTCCGACCAGTGCCTTTGGAATTGGGCCTTGGTGTTAGCGTTGTGGTCGCTTGGAGAAGGTGGAGCTCATGCCTAG
Source organism: Picea glauca (assembly GCA_000966675.3). Lineage (NCBI taxonomy): Eukaryota > Viridiplantae > Streptophyta > Pinopsida > Pinales > Pinaceae > Picea > Picea glauca. Next base: position 5,612 of record JZKD02S1323966.1, on the reverse strand, counting down.
TGTTGTTCGCACAGGAGAGTTGCCGAAGGACCTGTGGATCGATTTGAAGAAGATTCCAGCAGGGAATCGAAAGAGCCGATTCGGCTCAAAGGAGATAAAGAACGATCCTGTGAGCAGACTTCGGCCCGAGGGTCGGGGAGGTCTACATCACCAACACGGGAGAATTTATCATGAAGGGAAACCTTCCATCCAATTCAGTGGTACATAATATTTATTTTATTTTTCATCTCTGCGTGGCTGCAGTTTTCTGTTAAATTGGATAATCTTGATCACCACTGTTTTAGGAACTGTAACGACTGAGTCGTATATAGATAGAACAAATATGTATATAGAAAATACCATTAAATTTTAACACAGACTTCTCTAAAGTTAGTAAGTTGTTTCCTCTATATACAAGGAAAGTATTATATAGTTGAATCAAATATTTTTTTTCTAACTATTTCTTTTTAGAATAGTTTATATTATCAGCATTATGACATGTGTGTATATATATGAAGTGTTCTAAGTGTGTGATTCTTCTAACTATTTATTTTTAGAACAATTTATATTATCAACATTATGATGTGTATATATGAAGTGTTCTAAGTCTTGTAGCTTCTTAGTATTCACAAAGTGTGTGAACTGTTAGTATATATGACAATGTTGTAGCTTTTTCATATTCACTGAACTGTTAGTATATGTGAATGCTTATTTGTTGTATTTTTCTTTCTTGCGAAGAACTCTCACTATTTTCAACACCCTATTTTCTCTTATGTGGAGGAGTTTGTATTCTCCATTATTGAATGCACTACTTAAATAATGCATTATTTTAGGAGTGGAGAAATATTTTGATCCCTTTAAAATGATTGTGGATAAACTCCTAAAGTTGTTTATGTTATTTAAATATGTTGCAAAACCTATTACTAATTTTTTGTAGATATAACTATGAAACATATAGGAAGTCAATTTTACTCTAGTTTTTGGGAATCTGTTGTAGTGAAGAAAATGGTTGTGGAGTAACTGAAAGAAATCTCTCAAATCCAACTAGTTCCAACATCTTCCTAAAGACTAGGAACAAACTCTCTAAGTAGATACCAAATCTACATAATCATGACCAATAATAATAAGTACAAATATGATCACACCTAAGACAAGTAGGGAGTTAAATATTCCAACAATCCTCCTTAAGGACTACTTGTCTTAAGTTTCGTCATGTAAGGTGTTCATCATTATGAAGTCCTTTGAATTGAAGCACCTCCTAATCAAAAAAGTCTATTTCAAGTCCAAACTATTACTTTATCTTTGTACCTCAATCATGCATCATCAAACTGCCAAAGTCCATATAAAGAAATAGCCATCCATCGAAATACATGGGTACCTAATCGTTGCAGCCATCGATCCAGTAGGATATCCTTCAAGTACATGATTCATTCAACCTCTTGATAAAATCCCCATGAATGTAAAACTCAAGGTTTCTAGGCACCTCCCAAAGTCCACTCATAGAGCACTTAGTCAATATGTGACATGGTTCACTCTTACAAGTGTTAAAGAACTCTATTATAGAGGTTTATGATTAGGAGTATGCATTCTCAATCAGGGATTACAACAATATTCCCTTTACATGTTATACAAATAAAGTTACATACATTACATACTCCATCCCATGGAGATGCCAGGTACAACATCAAACATTTCATGGACCAAGATATCAAATCAATAAACATTAATTCATAGACTTGATACAAAAGTGTAATCATGGTTTCTCCAACAAGAACAATAAAACTCACTTCCATCGTAGAACTAAAAAATGTTCATGATCCTTCATTCAGTTATAAAATTTTCGAACTCATACGATTTAGGAACAACTATACCTTTGAGAAAAACATTGGTACCATGACTATACATATTGAGCAATTGGTCATCCTATGGACATATTTCGATTTCCCAAGACGCGTAAGTACCTAACCACAATGCTCATCAATTTACTATGAAAATAGTCTACATAAGAGACGTTTGGAAGTCAATCTTACATCAATTCATCAAACAATTGATGGTCAATACACAATTAAGGGTAACGTCTAGTTAAACCTTCATTTTCAAGTACCACACTCTTTACCACGTAGACTAAAGAATGATTTTACATCAAAATATATTTTCAAGCAAGACTTCAAAGATATAATATCATCTTCCTCGTATTCAATTGTTCACATGTTTGAAGTATTCATCTACGCCTTTGAATTTTGTACCATTAATGTCTTATTCACCTACGATTTGTCAGAGTAGCTAATTCTAACAAAACTACTACAGTTCCTATTGAGAACTAGCTAGGATCAATAAAAAATCTTTTGATTCCAAAAAAATCACTAGTACTTCTTTGGATATTCCACACTTTAACATGTGATTGTTAAATTAGTAAATTCTCACAATGCATCCACATACTGAGTTGACTAGACTCAACATGTTTCTCTTCACAAACTCCAAATCATAAACTCAAAGAAAATCTAATTTCACTTTCACAAACATGCACAACTAATTGTACAGATTCCACATACCATCAAGCTTGCATAATAACACCATCAATAACACTTTGTGAATACACTCATGAATGTTGGCACCCATTTCATCCTAGAAACTTGAGATTTTTTTTTTTTTAAACAGTATAGACCCATTTTAACTTCAGTTATATGAAGCGTCGAGACAGATCAAATCTCTCGAGGTATAAACCCTTCCTCAACCAGTTTTAGAGTGAAAAATAAAGTACTTTTAATCTTATTTTATCTTGGTTAAATTAGGTTAGTTTAATTTAATTTAAATATATCTATATATAATTAATTTAATCTATTTTTAAATTCTACGAAGGTATACATACCCTACTCCCCTCTGGATTTGAACGTGTGACCTCCCAGGAGGAGTCAAATTTTTTTATTATTATTATTTAATAGTGACACATGTCAACTCCACATTTAATTTAGGCAAGTAATCACACATTGACCTAATACTGGACTGTAAAATGAGCCTCTCATTGAAATTAGTAGAACATGTTGATTCTAGCCACAGAGTTTGGCTTCCTCAAATGTAGATAGATTTTGGGACTCTCAATTGCTCTCTTGTAGGGCTCCATATTCACATCACTTGTGCAGAAATTGAACTCATGATCGATCTTTATATATACCATCGACCCACAAGGTTGTAAGCACTTATGAGGGCCAACCTAGTATACAAATCAATAAAAATTTATTTCCTATATCTGGCAGCGGTAAATAGTTTCATACCTTTTTGTTGGTCGCCTGCACCATATTTTCTTTATTTCTTTCCCTTCTCTTCTCCACTAAAATCTTGGAATTGAAGGTCGAGTAAGGAAGGAGAATATAGAGCTCTGCGAGTTGCAAATCCTCCTTCGGCTTTCCTTCCCTCAACAAAGTGGCAGATCTCCTCTCTACGACACCTCTATTCTATGCAAATTCACTTTTACAATCATCAAATCCTCTCCTATATGTGGATTCTCTTCCATGAAACAACTTCTTCAGACTTAATTTTGTTAGAATATTTAACGGGCATCATCGACTTGACGTACATGAAAAGAGCGATGGACCCATCCACATAGAGTCACATCAACCTTCAGGCTAGAGTATCCATTGATTAATTCATCATAAACCGGGATCAACGATGAATGCCTTTGTTCTGATCTAGTGGTTTAATTTCAACATGGTGACTCTCAGAAATATAAATCTCTACCACGAATTCCTCTGCCCATTGTTGACTAGATTAGGTTTGCGTAAACAAAGCCACACCTTTATTTCACTATAAACTGTTAATATTATGGTATCTTCGGGAGGTATGACCCTCTATTGTGACCTATGACAAGATCAAAATATTCTTAAAGGAAGAAAATAAGTAAAAGAAACCCTAGATGAGATTTCGACTGCAAAAATATAATTAATATGATTTAATTAGTAAACAGAAGGAGAATTCGGCCCCAGTAAGTCTTCCAGAACCACTATAAATACAGGGCCCCAGTTCTCATTATTCACATTCTCATAATTGTAGAGAGCCAGTTGTGCGCACTGCAGTTGGCAGTTGTGTGCGCAAGTTTCTGGGGAAGTTGTTGCACCAGTTTTCTAGGTGGCACTATTTGATCAGCTTTGGTTTCTATTCTTGCTCGGTGCATTAGCCTTGCTTGGTTATTGATTGCTACCAGTATTCTTCTCTGTCAAGGTCAAGGTGCTCTGAGGGTGGCTTCAGCCTATGGTTGGGTGACAAGGGTATTGTCAATGGTAAAACGAGCACAATCCTTCATATTCTAATAGGTTATGGGCCCACACCTCCTTCATTCAACCTAAAAACTGGAAGGAAGCATAGCCGCTAGGATATTGAACTTGTTGAGGAACTGACGCTAGAGTTACTAGCAGGAGAAGCCTCCAAGACACTGTCACTAGGGTTACTAGCAAAAGTAGTTGCAGAAACCCTGATCTCAGATCCAACACCTTGTGATGGAGCATCTTGGTCAAGAAGAAGATATTCAGATGCACCCTAACTCAGTGCACCTCTTGGCTCTCTCAGAAAACAGAAATGTCGAAGTTGAAGTTTTGGATCAAGGCATGACCAGTTAATAGTCAACCGAAGACATGAGTGAAACGATCAGTCTTTTACAATACTCAACACTTATCGGAACGATTGAAGATGACATGTGGATAATCGATCGTGGAGCTTCTAGGCACATGACAGGAGATCAATCTGGACTCTCAAATCTAAATGAGAAGAAGACCTTGTACAAGGTATAGCTTGGAGACAAAACCACTTACCCCATGGAAGGATTTGGACAAGCCTCCAACAAAATGAAAACAGGTAACTATGATCACGTAAGCAATGTTTTATATGTACCTGGTTTAGAAAAGAATCTTGTATCAATATCATGCCTAGAATACAAATGAAACATAATAGCCTTCGTTGATGGAAAGGTGTTATCTTGGCATAAAGACTCCAACATAGAGAATGCTAGGGTTATTGGAAGTCATGAAGGAAATCTATATAGACTACTAGAACATAATGAAGAAGCTCTTGTACATGAGGAAGTCAACCCTAATGAGATTTGGCATAGAAGGTATGCTCACATCAACTATCAAGCATTACCTTTTCTCAGAAAGATGGTTGAAGGAATACCAGAATTGAAATCTACACATGAATGAATCTGCAAGGGATGTGCCCTTGGGAAGAATATCAAGAAACCATTCCCAAGCAGCAACAACAGATCTAAGGAGATTCTAGATCTGATACACTCATATGTTTGCGGTTTGATGCCAGTAAAATCTCTAGGAGGATATTCTTACTACATAATCTTCATAGATGACTATTCAAGAGAGACTTGGCTATATCTACTAAATACAAAAGATGAAGTATTCAACAAGTTTCAAGAGTTCAAAGAAGAAATAGAAAACCTCACAAATAAGAAGATCAAGATGTTAAGAAATGACAATGGTGGAGAATACACATCAAAGGAATTTGTTGCATTCTGCAAATTGGCAGGGATTAGGAGGGAGCTAATTGTTCCTCATAATCCTCAACAAAATGGTGTAGCAGAAAGAAAGAACAGATCCATTGAAGAAACCGTAAAAGCCTTACTAAATGATCAAGGT
>JZKD02S1323955.1:0-11794 GCA_000966675.3 Picea glauca | reverse complement strand
TTGGTGTATGAGACCCCCTTGTTTGTGGGACAAGGGACCCCCCTCCGCCTAGCGATTTGACTGGTAAAGTCTACGAAGGTATACATACCCTACCCCCCTCTGGATTTGAACCTATAACCTCTTAAGAGGAAACACATGTTCTTAACCATTAGGCCCACTCAGGATGTATAACTTAAGAGAAAATGAGAAAAAAATTAAGAAAAAAGGTAAAAAAAAAATTATAGTCCAAAAATACTTTAAAAATGTGAAAACACACAAAAAAAAATTAAAAACATATATTAAAAAAAAAATCAAATTAAAAAACCTAAAATGAAAACTTTAATACAAAATAAAAATAAATAAAAATAAAAATAAACAAAAATAAGTTAAAAAACCTTAAAATTACAACAACAGAAATTAAAATTTATATAAAAAAACTTAAAAAATAAAATTTAAAAGAATATAGAAGATGGTGTGCTTGTTTACCATTGATGATACCTTCATCACCCAACCATAGGCCGAAGCCTCCCTCCGAGCACCTTAACCTTGACTGAGAATTCCTCTGGAAGTAGACCCTAGGCTAGATAGTCAAACAAAGAGTAGCGCTCCTCTCTCCAGGGATAGCGCAACACAAAAGACTAATCAGATAGTCCCAAACCCTAGCCAATAGATATTCAAGCCAATACTAAAAACTTGTTGTTGCTGCAGCTACACCAGCAGCTCTCCTCCAAACCTGCACACAAGACTGCAACTGCAGTGCGCACCAAACTGCAGAACTACAATTCTGAGATGTCACAAATGAGAACTGGTGCCCTGTATTTATAGTGGTTCTACCAGTTTGTTGGGGCCGACTTCTCCTTCTGGATAAGTGCATGTTCAGTATATTATTATTATTTCTGGCTGATTTCTTCTCCTGGAGGGTAATAACCTAATATAAATTATCTCCTTGAGCCGACAAGGCTTCTAGGGTTATTAGCCAACTCATTAGGGTTTCTCTTGCTTCCCGGAGTCTTCTATTCTCGTCAGGTTCACACGTGGAGGTAAATACCTCCAGCAGCTACCATAATATTAACAAGTTCATCCCTTGGATGAATTGAGATTAGGGCTTTGAGATGAAACTCTGGGTGCATTTGGTGAGGAAGGAGAGGGGGAGACATCTTTCCTTGGAGGACTTGTCTAACTGATTCATGCATGTTGGAGCTCCTTGGTTGAGCTACGATTTTTCTTGATTTTCTCTAGCTAGGAGGGCTTTGAAGGGTTAGTGGATTGTATTAGCCTTGCGATAAGGCTATGGTATGTGCACCTACTTCATCTTGTGTATATTAAGAGCTGTCCACAACTTGTGTAAATCGTAAATTTGATTTCCAGCCACGTATGTTCTTCATGAATTGTAATTTATTGAATTGTCTTGTTGATTTGACATGAGTAAAGGAAAATTTGCCAAGTGATTTGACATGAGTAAAGGAAAATTTTGCCAAGTGATTTGACATCATAATTGAAGAAGTTAAGGGTTGTTTTACTGCTATTATAATTGATGTAAAATTATGTTTTCAGATCTGGTTTAAGCATGATAAGATTTCTCTAAAGGGGTGAAACTTATCAAGTCACTTTGGTATATTTTCTCCTTAGATTGCCTAGAAGATTGAACAGTTAAGAATTGAAATGTTGTTCACTTTCTGATGCTGTTTATTCTATATTTCATAACATCCCTATGGCTGAAAATTCACATGGTTAAGATCTAGGAAACCTCTAGTCAAAAAGGTGAAATTTCTGTTGTGCATTAACCTCAGGAATGTCAGAGATTTCTACAGTTTTGAAAGCAGACATTTTACCAATGATGATGCCTATCTAGATCTTGATGCATCATCTAAATAGACATATGGATAATGATATAGTAGTGACATAATCATTAGGAAATTTGACATTTATGATAATGTTTCATGAATCCTTAAATGCATGTTCTATTAATTATGAACATCAAAAGTTAAGTTAAAATCTTAAATCAGCAATGACTTTTTTTTATTTATGCATTGAGATTCAAGTTATAAATTGTATTTTATAATTCTATTGCTTTATATTTGAAAGATAATATCAATTTGATCAAAAGATAATAGATTTTACTTGATGTTTCCTGATTCTGATATCCAGAAATTCGTTCCTTGATGTTTCCTGATTCTGATTTCCAGAATTCAGTTCCTTGATGTTTCTTGATTTATTTTGGGGTATAATGATGGGATTTTTTACTTTCACATTGACAGAAAAACCTCAAAAATAATCTAAATCTGGTTATAATATGTTCCTAATTAGATGGCTTTGTCTGAAATTTTCTGCCCCTGTGATTAAAAAAGAATAAATTTTCGTGAGAAATAAGGCTTTTTAAAGCAAATTTAATTTTTATGTGTTGCTGGCCAACTTTGCCTATTGAACTCAATAAATCTTCACAAACTCATTGAGCCCTAACCTACCAAAATTCATTGCAGGGTAAATATTGTAAGAGCCATTCTACTCAAACATTTCCCTCTAACATATCAATTTGCTCTAGAGAATGCACAGACTTGTCGACAATCTATCTATTTCTCAGAGTCCCCCTTACTTAGGGTTATAAATATTGAATACTAGTTTATCATTTGCTTTATCATTATTTTGTAGCTACTAGCTAGGATGAACACTTGAAGAAAGCAACTAACAATCCATAGAAATGAATTCCTTGGTGAGGAGTATATAATGATCTCTTTGATTTCAGTGGGAATAGAAGTGTCAAAAAATTACACAAACTCCTCGACCTTTTTGCTATAATATAAGCGTTGACTAATGTACAAAAATGCATCAAGATAACTAACAACAGAAAGCTAAAACCTCATGTATTTTTGACAACCCTTTGGACAACAAAAAGTTGTACAGAAATGCATCAGGATAACCAACAACAAAAAGCTAAAACCTAACATATTTTAGACAACAAAAAGCTAAAACCTAATGTATTTTTGACAATCCTTCGGAGTTTGGAGTCTGGACCATACTGAGCCTACATGCCATTCATGTGTTGACAAAGCTCTTAAGTCACTCTGGCAACGAAACAGGAGAAAATCCTGATTAAATTGAAAATGAAGATTTTTTTTAAAATAACACGCACTACGTATGGTCGTTTTACACTTACAGAAATTTCGAGATTATTTCAATTAAGGCCATTTGACCAAGTTAGTAAATTGAAATAGGCTTCCTATAAGAAACCATCCATTTTGCAAACTGTTTTGTAATTTCCATCTGTTAAGATTGAAGACAAGACTGTTTAACTAATTCGTGGGAATTTTAGTAGTCTCTTAAAGCAGCTCCAAAGGTTCCTTAAGAAACTCATTTACCCTTAATTTCCTTTATTCCAGTTTGTATATTTCATTATATTTATTCTTACACCCCAATCTCTGCGCAGTGGCCATTGACTTCCATCCATATAATAAATTTGAGCATTTTGCTTGAAGCGGGACGTGCCCCACTTTACAGTTAGGCATAACGAACCCCTATGCAATAACAGAATTCCTCAATAGACTTCAATGCAAACCCCCAAGCTCATGGGCTGGTTGACAAGTTATTCAACCTAATTAAACTACCACAGCAAAATGGCAGTTAAGCAACCCTATCCACTCAACGTGAAAAATGACTCCTCGTCATGGGGTCGCAAACAGAACTGTATTTTCATTGACGAAGCTTAAAATCAACCAAATAACTGCAATTACGGCAAACCCTATATTTACCAAACCCTAATGATCTTTATATGAAACCCCAGAAGAAAAAGAATATCTGGAAAACCACAATCTACTCCAAAAACTTTTTTTTAATTAAAAACCCAATACATTATTCGACGGTGAAAATGCATAGGCAAGAATGGTTGACTTAAGACAACTTCATTAAAAATATTGAGTATGAAAACTCAGAAAAAAAATAAAAAATAAATAAAATGAAGATACCCAGCTGGCGTCTAGAGATATATTTCAGACCAGAAGGCCGGTGAGCAGAGTCGAGCGCCTGTCTCTGAACCTATCACGCTCCCTGTATTGATCCCTCTCCCTGTATTGCTCCCTCTCCCTGTAATCGTCGTAACGCTTTCTACGAGGAGGGCTTCGGCTCCTTCTGGGACTGTAGCTTCTGCTGCGGCTTCTGTTTCCTCCCATTTCGCCTCCTTCCTGGCCCCCCTTGGAACTTCTTGATACTAATTAAATGAGAGTATGTCACTGAATAAACACTTGCACAGATAACTTGTTCTCTCGCTCACTATGGTTATAGCGAACCAAACCCCATTCTTTCTTCGCCTCTAAATATCCCCCTGTCCATCCTCCATCTTCTCTGTCAGGGCCAACCAGATCATTTCCATTCTTCGTTACCTGTTAGGATACTTCTCAGATGAATGGGTAGATGATCCTATCTTAGGTTTTTTATCCGTTTTTTCCACAGAAGAAAGAGCCACAATTCAATTTGATTTCAGTCAGTTTCTGGATCATAACATACATGATCAGCTTTTCAGGTTTTCAATTAAAGGAATAATTAGATATTTCTCAGTCCTGGTATATTTTTTCTTGTTTTTTCAGTCAGACAGGTTTCCATGTGCTCTTCAGAAATTAAACTAGGAAGGAAACCCACAATGAGTGACCTCATGGACCTCACTAGTGAGGAAAAATTGAATTGAATTCAACTTCAAGGACTTCATATACCAGTTCTATCATCCAGTTGTTTGCATGTTGAACAACAACACAGAGCCAAGGATCAATGAAGAAATTCAGAGAATCCTTCATCTCTCAGATCTAGATAAGATAGGGGATTGGTATTTATACCAAAACCACTCAAAGATAAGAGTGTATGGATGTGAGATGCCACCTTACAGGTTGCCCAAATACCTCCCTGTGAGGATATTTTCTCTAGAATACATTAGAAAAATGGTGAATTCAGATGACATCCATTTTGTTGCGGTCAATAAGAAACAACAGCTAAGGATCAAGACTCGGATTAGCCCTTTCATCTACAACAACAGATCAATAGGAGAAGAGGCATATAGCCTCTTGAAACATATGATTTTCACTCAGAGTTCCACATGGTCTTATGACCCATTTGGTGTCATTTCAGAGCTTAGAGTCAAACAAAGGAGCACTCCTTATGCTCATACACAAGAGCTAGAAGTGGAGAAGTATATGAACCAGACAAAATGGAAAGAAAACACATTGCTAGAAATAGAGGAACAACCTGCCCGTGTCACTACTTCACATACCAACACACCTCAAATGCAAATAGAAATGAGAGCAAGAAAGGAGGTTTCCCCTTCAGTCATAGAGGTATCAACTGAAGACATCCAAGTTTACAGAAAAGGGCCAAAACTAGTCATGCACCAGACTTGCTCAAAGAAGGATAAATGCATTCCACCATAGTCATGGAGGGACCACATTCTTCAGCCTTTTCAGACAGTCAGTTCATAGTTTCCACATCTTCATCTAAAAAACAAACAGACACTACTCTGTCAGTTGAATCATCTCATGAGCAAACATAGTCAAATATTTTTGACAAATACAAACAGATCAAGCAGAGAAATGATCTCCTCAACAACAACACGTATGATCATTTCTGGAAGCAGACCTCCACTGCTCAACACAGGTTGTTGTCAGCATTTGACACAGATAAAGGAAGAATGCAAATTACATTCTTCCAAGCATAGGTTCCTCATCCTAAGACAACTACAGATGATAAAAAGACTTCCTTTGAGTTTGATGTAAAGGATGTACATCCAGTGGACCAAATGGACATGCACAGGCAAACATGGGAGATGATATTCTCTACCTTGACAAACACCTCATTAAGCTGGAGAAAATCTCTTTTTTGGCCAAAGACAACAAAATCAAATCACTAGAAGAATTGGTGTTGAAGATTAGGTATGACCCAACAAATGTCAGAGCAGCAGAAGAGTTATTGAATAAGAAGAATTCTAATATAGCATCCTTGATAAAGCAACTGAAGCTTCCAGCTACAGAAGATTCGCAAGCCAAAGAGGTGGCTAAAACTGAAGGCCACAAAGAAGAAATGTTGAATCTCATCATGGAACAAAATGCACGGATAAGAGAAATGGAAGCATAAATGGATAAATTAATAAAAGAGAAGGAACAAAGTGTACATATGGCCATGATCCCACTGGAGGTAGGCCTTCTGACAAGAATTAGGACAGCATAAGTATCTACATCAGCAATGATTCCAGCAGCAATCCCGATACAAGTTTTATATGCATTTGAGAAACTTTTGAAGCCCATGGAAGACATGTCCCTCCAAGGGGAAGAAATAAAAAAACTACAAGAAGAGGTTAAAAACCTGCAAGATCTGAAGTCTATGTTCCAGGACAGTCACCATGCAGAAATGCATAAGTCTCAAAGGCTTAGTCAACAACTGCAACAACTACAAAAAGAGACTGTCATGGAAAAGTCCTTAGCCCAAGCTAAGGAAAAGATTTGGATTGATATCAGTAAGTCCATGGCAGAAATATGGCCATCCATACAAATCATCTTTGAACAACATGAATTGGTACAGAAGGCCAGAGAAGCAATTGAGAAAATCAAAGAAGAGCTAGGAGAAAGACCTACAAAGGCCAGTGAACTCATCATATTCCTAAACTCCAAAAACAAGAAGGAGTTAGAAGAATCAGAAATTGAATACAAAACAGAGACCATCCTTGAGATCAAAAAGGTATTGACCAAGAAAGGATTGATGTTGTAGTTAGAGGAAAAGGCTCAAGTGATGGACATATGAGTACAAATATTTTTCAGCAAGTTCGAAGTGCTACATAAGAATGGTCTCCATGGACTATTAATACTCAATGATAAGTTCATCACTCTGTCAGATTACAAACAGAAAATCAGTGAAATGGAAAAGAACAGTTCCAAGTTTGCAGGGATACAAGGAAGCATTACTGGTAAAGCTTTCCTAGAGACATTACAGTTGGAGCTGAGTATTCATTATGAGATAAAACATATCTTCATCACTAAGCCTACTTTTGCTAAGTATATTGAAATGGATGAGATATACAAAAAGTTACTCAAGGTTTCCATCCCAGGTAAAAATATATGGGAAGACCTATGCTCTTTACTTGAGTAAAGATAGTTTTGAGGCTCAAGTCAGCATGGAGAAACCAACCAAAGTCAAAGATCTGAGTCACCAACTACTTCCACCAAATCAATACCAAGGATCTGAGCAAATCAACAAAATTCCTATATTTTTGTACTTTGAGATCTAATTAGTTAGATATTTCCTCCATAATATCCTATTCATTTATGATAGGATCTTATGTAAATAGTTTTATAAATAATTCTTCCTTCGAAGTATTGAGGTTTGATTTTTGCACCTAGGAGCTATTGTGTAATTTTTCAAAGGATCGACCAGTAATAAAACAATCTTATTCACATGATTCTTGTGTCAGATTGTTGGTGACGTATTTCCCTCTTTATTATATGTTTTCTTATGCTCTGTAATCATTTCATGTATTTCAGATTCTAATAATTAAAAGAAAGTCAATAGAACAAAATTTATCTTGTATTATTTGTCTCTGGTTTTTTAATGATCTGTATGTTTTCATGTGAATTTGAGTAAGGGAATTCTTAACTGCTCCTTTGCTTAGTGGACTTTCCCCTATAGTTTTATCTTTTTCATCTCATTTAATCTGAATAGATCCAACAGTTTTACTACCTTGCCCTGTGAAGAAAACCTTATAAAAATCTGAAATTGATCCTCATCTTTAAATACAGACCCCATAGCCCAATGGAAAATTAAGCATTCTTTCAACCAATTATTACAAACAAACAAACAAATTCAAATTGTCATAACTAGCCTAATATTTTTTAACTTAAACAAATATAAATCTTACAGAGAGATCCCTCTTTGAAGCTAGCAGGGCTAGATCCCAGCTTCCAAAGTGATAACACCTGGAAGGAAACAACATCACAAGTTGGGACCAAATGAAGAACATATTGAGTGAAAAGTACATGGATTATTATAGAGTAGGGGAAAAAAAGAGATGAGATCTTCAGAATGACTCAAGGACCTCAAGAATCTTTAGAAGACTTTGAAGAGAGATTTCAACTAAGTTATAAAAGAGCTCATAACTGCACTATGGATGAGGATTCACTCAATCTTGTATTACACAAAGGAGTAAAAGAAGATGTCATGGGAAAATTGAATCTCTTATCAAATGGAGATATCTACCAAATGGATTATGATGATATCAAACAAATCTTCAAGAATCATTTCAAATCCTCAAGAAAGAAAGGTAGTAATGGTAAAGGGATGGTATCTCAATCTTCTAACCCTGCAATCCATATAAAAAATGAATTAGGAGGATTATTAGAATATATGAAAACAAATATTTTTCATTCCTTAGCTATGGAAATGGATACCTTGCAAATCAAGAAGAAACAATGCATTAACTATCATTTTCCCTAGATGCACCAAAAGGAATCCTAGGAATGAATGTCCTCTAGACCTTATAGATATTTGTTGTATTTGTGAAGAATCTCATGCAACTGACAAATGTCCTTCTTTGATAGGATTAAAAGATACATTTCAAGGAGCATAGGAAAATGTGGAATTGACTTGCTTCATCAATCAAAGGTGACTTGGATCACCAAGACCTTCCAAACATGTTTGAACTCCAATCCTTCTCAACATTTTGGTGCATATAATACACAAATGCCTTCTCAACCTTGGTATAATCCCAACCCATCTCCTTGGATAGTTCCAGATCCATGGAAATACCAAGGGTAACATATTCCTTCTCCATACCAACCATTCTCTAGTTTTCCACAAAACCAAAATCCTCAGTGGAATCATCCTCCACAAGGATGGAGGACCCGGAATTTTCAACAACCAGCATTAATGCCTCCTCCTCCTCAGACCAATAACACTAGTCAAAAGAGTGTTCTTCCTAAAAAACCACAATTACCTGCTCAATCTACCCTGAATCCAAATAACAAACAGATTCAACCTATGTAAAACAATGAAGCCACATCTCATAATTACTCCTTAGATGTACAAGAAATAAACCTTAGATCAAGAAAAGTATTACAACAACAACCAAAACTCATAAGGGATTCAAAGCCTAAAAAATATGATGTTATCTTACCACAACCTCAAGTCCCACCTTATCCTGAAAGGTTAAATGTAAAGAAATCCTATAGATCTTAAGAGAATGAAACTTTGAACTCAAGAACTTGTGTGTGAAGATACCTCTTTTACTATCCATTAAGGATGTGCCTATTTACAATACATTTATCAAAGAATAATGCATCAAGAGACTAGGGAGAAGGAGAAAGGACATCCCTACAATCAATGTTATAGGACAATTAGTTGACCTCATGCTTGGAAGGATAATTGTTCCTTATTGTTTGGATCCAGGAAGCCCTCTGGTAAATGTGCATATTAACAAAACCTTGATCCAAAACACTCTCATAGATTTAGGGGTTTCTATAAATGTGATGACAAGAGATACCATGTTGATATTGAACCTTCAAGGATCCTTAAGAGACACCCCCACCACGCTCCAACTTGCAGATAGATCCATTATAGTAAAGCTTGAGAGGATGTTGGAAGATGTAATGCTCTCTATTGATTCTTAGGAGTATCCCATTGACTTTTGGTCCTCCAAACCAAATCTAAATTCAATGAGTATCCTCTTATCTTGGGAAGACCTTAGCTATCCATAACAAATGCATACATCAATTGTAGGGTCAGAAACACGACTATCACTAATGGCCAATCCCAAAAACCACTTGTCCTTTACCCCCATGCCTAGCCATTAATGACAGAAAATATTCCAATGTGGGTAGAAGAAGAAGAACAAGACTTGGTCTAGACTACTGCCTATCCTATATACACAATTAGTACAACCTTGGCTAGTAGCAAAATTGATGAAGATACCTTCATTTCAAATTTCCCGCAAAACCAATACCCTGGTGATATGAGAATATAAGGTATAAATGATGAAATTGAATCTGAACTTTCGAATAATAATAAAATAGAACTATGGGTAGAATTATTCACAGCTGAAACTGAAAATCCCGTTGTCAAATTGTAGAAAGTATCCCTTCAAAAACACTTAAAATCGACACAGTAGTTATTGATCAACAAGAATATAAATTAGTAGATGTGCTGAAAAGAAATATTGCATCCTTTCCATGGGATTACAAGGATATGAAAGGTATTCATCATTTCATCTGTACTCATCATATTTACATCAAGGAAGATTGCATACCTATTAGGCTACCTCAAAGAAGGATGAACCCTGTAATAAAATATGCTCATTGGACGCCTCATTCTTGGTGATCTATCCTTTACAACGGACCACAGAACAAAACAACATTGTTTTACTATCATTGTGGCACATGTGCATTAATAGTAACACATCACACTGCTTCAACTGCGATAATGCAATTTAACCTAGCGGTGCTCATCAGTCCAACAAACACATTGGTTTTGTATAGACAATGACACCAGGTGAATTTGTAATAACCAATTATAATGGTCCGACTTAGTAGATGCACAACTACAATTCATGGTAATGTGACAATAAGTGTGGTGCATCAATGTGTAATGTTTAAATTTATGAATTGTGCATAGGTTGAAAAATGTAAATCATGGTTCATCTTCTGTAAGGCCCCATTTGTGATGCATTAGTAATACAATGCACCGCTAGACATCATGTCAGTGCTATGGTAAAATCAGTCCATCGGTGCTTTCAACTTAATAAAGGGCACCGTGGTGGTGCATCTTTATTAACGAAATGAATTGATGTGGTTAAAAGCATTGAATCGGTGTGGTTAAAAGCATTGAGCTGGTGCAGAGCATCCTATGGGATAAACCACACAAATACTTAGTGGTGTGACAAGAAACATGGCATCGAAGTGTAATAGTAACAACACCACATGACGATGTTGTTTGTCTGACAAAGTGCATTTTCATCACGATGTATGTTATGTTTTCGACACTCCGGTTTCTTTTTAAGGTTTTCTTGCAAAAAAAATTAATTTTAGATTTTTTTAAATACATGCCATTTATATATGTATTTGTTTTATAATTTCAATTTATTTTATCATTGTGTGTGTGTGTGTGTGTTTGTGCATAACAATATTTGTATGTGAATCAGAGATGACGATGATGAGAGGAGGATGATGAGTGGCAACAATAGGTGAAGACACACATTTGTGTGTGAGTGGGAGGCCAGGGAGAGGGAGTTGTTCCCTCGCCCTCTTTCACAACTGATGGACGTCGACATTTCCTATCTAGAAGGCCCATCATAGACATATTTTCACCATGATATGCCTAATAATTTCTTTAAATTGACCATGTTTAATAGTAGTTGTGGGAATTTTTGTATGTTTCTTAAATAAATGGTTCTTGAGATGGAATTTTATGATTAATTGTACCTTTTTTATCTAATATTAATGGTAAAGTATGCGTGTAGCACTAATCAAGTAGGTCGAACTCCCCTCAACAAGAAGAGGGTCCCAAGAATCAAGGGGGCTTGTCCCCCACATACCTCCAAGAGTGTTGCTAGTCTATTGATGGCCACTCCTAGTAGACTAAAGGTAAAAGATCAGAATATATTGAGGAAGGATGTGTTATCCCCTTGTTTCCTCCTTGATCCAAGGACATAGGTCGAGTTCCAAATTGTATAAATATGCCTCTAGCATAGACAACAAGGGGAGGAAGAGCATAGAATTTGGATATTGAATTCATTTTTGCTAAAGAAGATTTTGTTTAGACTTGGAGCTCTAATCCTGATGTACAACTGATTTTGATCAAT
>JZKD02S1323922.1:0-11794 GCA_000966675.3 Picea glauca | reverse complement strand
CCGGTGGCAACAACAAAATCTAATTTGCTTACCTATATGGGTTGTATTCTAAAGACCGCAGGCAAATCTGATCCGATTAGTGGAAGGAGTAAAGGTGACACGACAAATTATCCCTATGAAAATAAACACGTGGAAGAAAACAAGTGGCGAGACGTTGTTCAAAATGGAACGATAAAAGACTACAAGTTTTAGTGACAAATCTTTGGAAGGGTGTTGTTTCCTTAAAAGTTATTAATAAGTTTTAACAGGTGATATCAAAACTGTTACTAGATAAAGTCATAAAATAACACCTTTTAACATAATAAAATATTATTAATAAATTTTAACAAGTGGTGATATCAAAACTATTAATAAATAAAGTCATAAAATATGAAGAAAATATTGATATTAATAGATAAAATCATAAAATAGGAACAAAATATTGATTTTATTGATGACTATCATTTCACATGTTCTTTTTATTTAGTAATATTTAAAAAATAATAATCAATATGAAAATATCTATTTAATTAACTTTATAAAAAAGTAAAAAATGATTTAAACGACAAAGTGTATATCCAAAATGCCCGCTATAAAGCCTTGCAAGGAACAAACAACTAGCTATAAATTGTGAAGACTCTTGTAGTTCAAGAATGCTTCCAAAATATTAGTAAAATTAATATTAAGTATTTAAGGGTAATAAGTATATTATATCTTATATTTTAATTTAAGAAATTAATTTAATTAAAGCCTTGCCAGGAACAAAGAACAACTAGCTATAAAATGTGAAGACTCTTGTAGTTCAAGAATACTTCCAAAATATTAGTAAAATTAATATTAAGTATTTAGTAAAATTAATAGTAAGTATTTAAGGATAATAAATACATTATATCTTATATTTTAATTTAAGAAATTAATTTAATTAGTTGTTTTTTAAGTAGAAAATTTCATATATATATATATATATGGTGTTCTCATAAGAGAGTACATAAGTTCAATATACAATGCCCAAGACTGGCTTTCAACTAAGGATAGAATCCTCTTTCAAATACCAACTGAGTTTCAATACAAAGTTTTGGAAGATGACTCAGAAATTTTACTAATCTTTCTCTATCCTTATGTAAATAGTCTAAAATTTGCAAATAAATTGCTTTGGACAGTCCAAAAAGACTAATGTCAAGTTACAAAATGTACCATTAATAATAATAAAAAAGTCAAGAAGTCAAAGACTTCCCCAGGTACTAGCTATATCATATATAAAGCCACAATGTAAGTGGGGGGCCCTCCTAGTCGTCCTGCCATTTGTTGAAGTGGATCCTCCCTTCCAGAACCTAGAGGGTTTTTTTGAAAGTGTGTCTGCTTCCACATTCTCTTCCCTATAAATATGATCAAATCTAATAACTTTGAAGAGTGCAGCAAGGATCCTTATCTTCTCCATCCAACCCATGAGTGAAGAAACATAAAGATTACACTTATGATTTAACCAATCCACCACTATCTTTGAATCCCCTAATACTTGAAGCTGATCAATACCAAGTCTGTGTGCTAAAGATAAGCTTTCCCACACACCAAGAAGCTTTGCCCGGGTATTTGTTCCCATCCCACAATTTAAAGTCCACCTGTAGTAAGTATTCCCTCCAGTGCTTATGATACCTCCAGCACCACAAAGAGTACCATTGTTTTACGCAGCTCCATCAAACCAACAAATATTTTGAATGGAAATATCAGGTGGTTATTTTTTTCCTTTTGGGAAAATGGGAGAGAGGAATTCAAGCACTAGTAGCATCAAACATGCCTCGGATCTGGTACACAACTCCCTGAACAGTAGGTATACGGGATTCAAATATACATTTGTTCCTAGCCAACCAAATAAACCAGCAAGTCAATGCAGGGAGTGTCCTTCGAGCTTTCTCCACCTTAAGCCAATTTTCATAACATTGAGTTAAGGAGATACCTCCCCAATTTGTATTAAAATTGTAAACTGTAGACAAAGAAGACAAAACTTTTCGAGAGAAGGTACAACTTACAAAAATATGTAAGACTGTCTCCTCATCCCTAAAACACAAAGAACATAAACTCGGTCCTTCCCAACCCCTCTTTCTAAGATTTTCCCACCTAAGAATTTTATTCTCCAGCGCCAGCCATAAAAAATTTGTTATCTTGTGTGCCAGATCCCAAGTCCAAAGTTGTCTTCGCCATCCTGTAATAAGAGTCGGCCAATAATCTTTTGCCAAGGCATTGTAAACGTTTTTAACAGTGATAACACCCGAAGGATCACCACCTCTCCAAATAAGTGAGTCCTCTTTAGCATAAAGTTGAATCCTTGAGAGTATGAGAGCCTTACAGTATGCAATCCATTCAACTGCCAGATTTCCCATGAGCTCTAAGTCGCCACTAGATTTCCATTGATTGGTAACGAAACCCAACGATGCCTAAGTCGGAGCTTGATAAAGAAAACAGATGTTTTTCACCTTAAGAGCCTCATGAAGTTCTAGGGATAATAAAGAAGAGTAACCTATCCCCAAGATCTTATCCAAACCAATTAGGATTGAGGAACCATTCCCAGGATTCCAGCTAATCTATCGGGTGATGATTGGTAAAGATTTCAACAATTTTTTCCAAAACTGCGAAGCTACAGATTGAAAAGGTGAAGCCGACTGAAGCCAAGTTGCCACAGAAAAATAAGGGAAATATTTATCCTTGACCACTTGTTTCCAAATGCTTTCATTAAAAAAAACTCACCATAAAGAATTTGTTGCCAAAGCACGATTAAAAAGGAAAATATTCTGGAGACTGCAACCAACCAGGTGTTTCGGCTTTGCTATCGTCTCCCAGCTACAAAGATGTGTTCCCTGAGTCTTTCCACCCCCCGACCAAAGGAAAACAAAGATAAGCATACGGATCCTAGAGAGGACAGAGGTTGGAACCACTGCCAGGGCCATCCAGTAGACAGATTGGGTTTCAAGAACTGATTTAGCAAGAGTAAATCTACCACTCTGTGTCAGTGATCGATTGCACCACTGTTTGATCATTTTTTCAAATTTTACGATTAGCCATCTCCAATCTTCAAAGGTACTCTTCTCTTCTTTTAAAAAGTACCCTAAGTAACGAAAAACCACAGACATCTCCACAAAATTAAATGAAAACATAGTCCTGGACTGCTACAAAATTATTCCATGGATCCCAGAGAAATGAAATGTTGATTTTTGTGGACTAATTTTTAATCTCGAAGCACAGCAGAACAGATCCAACAATGATTTTATCACCTGCCATTCATCCAGAGAAGCTTTAGACATGATAAGAACATCATCAACAAATATAAGATGAAGAATTTTCATAATCCTCGAAACCTTAACGCCTGTTAAATTGCCATCCGCTTGCCCCTTTTTTAAAAGGAGGCTGATACTTTCCATAACAAGAATGAAGAGCAATGGCGAAAGCGAACAGCCTTGGCGCAATCCATGTTCGCTAGTGAAGGAAGGAGAGGCCTCCCCATTGATCAGTACCGAAAATGAGGAGCTAACCACACAGCTCATTATCCAATTTATAGAATGAACACTGAAACCAGTTTGAACAAGTATCATGCGAAGGAAATCCCAATTGACACAGTCATATGCTTTCCTAAGATCCAACTTGAGAATCAATGTTTTTTGTTTTATAGCTTTAATACTATGAGTACATTCTTGCGTTGTACCAATGGCATCCATAATTTGCCTGCCCTTTAAGAACCCAAGTTGTTCACATGAAATCTCCCTCGAAAGAATAGGTTTTATCCTATTTGCAATAACCTTAGAAATCATCTTGTAGCATAGATTGCAAAGCGTGATTGTTCTATAATCCCCAAAGGTCCGAGGATTATTCTCCTTTGGGATTAGCACCAAGAATGTAGAATTTAACGAACTTTTGATCCTCCCTCTAGTCCTTGTGTCTTCAATTAAGTCCACCGGGTCATCTCCCACGACATCAAAGAATTTCATATAAAACTCAATTGTCCATTCGTTCGGGCCTGGACTTTTGTCAATTGCAAAGAGTTTCAAAATTTCCAAAATTTCATGTTTAGCGATCGGTCTATCAATGAGAGTAGAATCCTCGACGGAAATAAAACGAGGAAACAATTGAACAAGATTCAATTGATCAGTAGGGGAGATATGGGGATCCTCAGTAAATAATTTCTTGAAAAAATTGTTTGCCTCAGTCTTAAGTGCTTCTTATCCTCTATGTTCCTGCCCCAGATCATCCTAGATCTCTCAGAGATGTTTTTTATTCCTCTTCGTGCTAGCAAATTTATGAAATTACTTAGTATTCAGGTCACCACACTTTAACCAAACTGCACAACTTCTTTGTCGCCAATGTTCCTCCTCGATGAGTAGAATACGGTTGTGTTCTATCTCCAAAGTATTCAATCTACAATCATTGAAAGGGTAAAGCCCTAACCTTGGTAAATTTGTTAGAGTATCCCTAATCTCCTCTTCGAGAGAGGATATTCTTTTTTTTTGTTTGGATCGTCTAATCCGCGCCCAAGATTTGATCCAGGCTTTTAAGACTTTCAACTTCCAAACAAACCTAATCTAAACATCCGTTTCCACTAAAAAATCAGGATCTCGTTATACATCACAAACAATAGGCGAGAAATCCTCCTCATTCAACCAAGAAGGATTTAATTTAAAAGGATAGGCCACCGGAAAAGGTTGGAAGTCGAATTGAACTACCACCAGTGCATGATCTGAGACAAAAGGAAGATCCACCCAAGACCGAAACCTACCCACATCATTTAATAGTCTTTCCAAGACAATAACCCGATCCAGACACTTTGAAATATTGTCCCTGCCACTTCTACCATTCCTCCAGGTAGGAACAAGCTCGACCAGTAACAAGTCAATCAAATGATGTTCCAACATCATACTCTTGAAATAAACAACAAGTTTGTCCAGCTGTGTTGTCGCACCCCAGACTTCATTAGCTCCTAAAGAAAAAATTGAGCCACCTGCAAGAATCAGATTCTTAGAGTCCAATAAACCCCCCAGAGCCACATGATCCCAAAAACTCTTTCTCTCAACACAGGGCCCATAAACATTTAAAACACAAATATCCTATTTGTTTTCAAGAGAGATGCCTTTACGCATATTACCCCCACAACAAAGTGAGGGAACCAACATGAACTTATTTGGGTCCCAAGCTGCTAGGAGCCCTCCCGGATTTCCAACAGAACTGACCATGCAAGTACACCAACTAGGAACAAAATTCAGCATGAAGAGACGAGCCTTTTCCTCATCTACGAGTGTTTCTTGTAAAAATATCACATCCGATTTAACTTGCCTACAAACTCTACGCATGGAAGCTTGTTTAAGGGTCCCTCCCACCCCACGAATACTTAAGGATAACATAATCATGATCTGGCTCAAGCAAGGGCTTTCATGCCTCTAAGTGCCCCAGAGTCTATAGCAAGAGAAGTATTAACCATAGGTGTAGTCACCGAGAGAGTAGCCCGATTTTAGGCACTTCTCATCTTTATCGGGGAAGTCTCAAATCCCATCCCTTTAGACCATGCATAACTTGATCCTACTCCCCCACAGTGAAGTTCAGAATGGTTCACTAAATCAGTAGAGCCCGACAAGGATAAGATACTATTACCATGATATGTCGTAAGCGGCGTTGTGGTATCGGCCTCCGGAATAGGAGGAACTAAAGACTCCAACGTCTCCCCAAGTGAACATTCACCTAGGTCATCCTCCCGATAACCAGAGAGTAAGTAGGGCTCAGTC
Source organism: Picea glauca (assembly GCA_000966675.3). Classification (NCBI taxonomy): domain Eukaryota; kingdom Viridiplantae; phylum Streptophyta; class Pinopsida; order Pinales; family Pinaceae; genus Picea; species Picea glauca. The sequence continues at coordinate 6,053 of JZKD02S1323922.1, read as the reverse complement.
CCCCCCAAGTCTTCCCCCATCACTGTGATCTCATTAGTTGCTTGGGAAACAGGAATGGTATCCCCCACATCAATAGAATGATTAACAGATACTGAGAGACATACCCTGGGTTCTGAACAAGAAGAGTGGGCCCTAACCGAGTCGTGTGCAAGTTTGACTACCCTCAAAGTAAGGGAGAGATCTCTCAAGGGCGCAGAACCCAACCCAGATGTCAAATGGTACTCTAAAGACTCAGAAACAAGCAGAGAAGTTGGAATAGGCTCACATGGAGGGCTAACAGACTCATTCCCAGGTTGAGTTGACACATCCAATACGAGCTTTTCCCAATAAGTGAGAGTATTAAAAAGACTAGGACAGTGAACTTTTAACTTACATGTAAGAGTGTTTGAGCCCGAGTCGTTCAGAGAGTCTGAGGAGAAAGGGCAAGGTACTTCTCAAGCAGCCGAGACAAATTCTAGCGAATCAAATCTTGGCATTTTTCGAAGACGAGAATTCTCCGATTCTTCCTCCTCCTCGTAGCCCTGAAGAGAGTTTCGTAGGTGTCCTGTCTTTCTGCAGAGGGTACAATGGAACTATAACCCTAAGTAATCGAGTCTCTGTGAAAAATATTGATCCTACCCCTGAATGTCCAACGTTTCCAACATACCACAATGTATATCAACCTCTACCAATATCCTACCTAGTTTTCATTCCGACGCACATAGAGCATTATCATCCACACAGATAAAGCATCCCAAAGCATTTACAATGGCCATTAACGCATTTTTGTTCCACAAATTTAACGGTAGCCCTGGAAGCAGGATCCACAGGTGTCTGAAATGAAAATATTCCTATGCTAGATTGAAAGAGATCCTCCATCTCTTAAGCATCAAGCTCCCACCATCAAAAGGCCAAAGCCTACCTAGGATTTTCTCCACATCCTCCAACGAATGAAATTTGAAACCGAACCAACCACGCGGGAGAAAAAATAACTCTGATGTATATCCTAACAAGGGTGACCAGTTCGCCTTCATCCAACTAAGCAAAGGAGTGAAACAGCGCGAACGATAAGAGAATCTACCCACCAACGCAGTCAAAGCCAAATTCATCGCTTCCTCCACACCCAAATCATCACCCAACACCATTTTTCGTCGTGCCTGGTTAGGCAGCCACAGATTCTTATTAAACTGTCAATTAGGGAAATGCTTCTGACCCACCTGAAAAGTCTCTCCACCACCCCGTAGCTTTGAAACCCTGTTTGTTACAGCGCACCCTGTACTTGTATGACCATAATGCTCGAGATTCGGTCTCACTCCAACTACTCTACTCGCAGAGGAGGAGGGAAATGACTCCAATGTTTTCTTCAATAACACAGAAGAGAGTTCATATGATGGTAGTTGGGTAGTTAAAGGCTTGTCAGTTACATTAAACAAGCCTGCTTGCTCTCAGGCTACCTCATCGACCGCACTCATGAGTTCTTTGATGGCTTCTTCTGTCATGGAGGTAGAAGGACCAAACAAAGGTGTGCCACCTAACTTCCACTGAGGGAAGCTCGGGTTTGAACACCGAGGATAACCACTAACCAAGGGACTCAGTTAAAGCCTGTAATAAAAGAAGATTATGACCACCTGCCCGAAAAGACATGCAGTCATAACACATGTATGTACAAACATTTAAGACAAGTTACGCCTATGGCATGTGGAGCACACTGAGATAGAAGACCAATGGAAAACCCCACCAGAAAGGTGCCCAAGTTGGTTGAGCCACCGAACAAAATGTCCAAGCCTCCAGTTGAGGGCCCAATGCTACTCTAACAAAGATTTAATCCCCCAAAAGCCCCCCTAAAACACAGAAAAAAAACACACCAAAATAGAGAGGCCCAATAACAGGTCCCACCATTTTAATGCCATGAAGTAGTTAAAAATGACAATCCTCCAAAGGTATCACCATAACTACCTTGGATTTCTCGAAGGACCTCCCAAATACCCCAACTAGAACCAACTTCGTCGTTACTGTTGTTATTGAACATTTTTATTATTTTTATTATATCTTAATTTAAGAAATTAATTTAATTCATTGTTGTTACTGTTATTGGACGTTTTATTATTTTTATTAGTTGTTTGTCAACTAGATTCAATTCAAAACCTCTTAATTAAATCTATAAATTTACATTATTAAATTAATTAAAAATACCATTTATAAATATTAAAAAAACATTCAAAATATACATTATAAAAAACAAAATGCAACCCTCGTAAACAAATACACCAAGAAATAGGACACTAATTTTGTTTATTTCAATGATGAGTAAGGGATCGTTATAAATTCTAACCTTCTAACCCCTTGTGTATTCAACACACACATTAGTATGTTATATTCATTTTACAACGTAAATCATAGTACATTCATCATAGTGTATAACTTCTTTCTTTATACAATAGATGAGGGCGACCTCTTAATTTTGGGGGTAGGGATTGGTTTCATATTCAAAAGGAAAGCTTTAATGTTTACATTGTAAGTTAATTTCATTGTGATATGAGCTATATATTAGTACTGGGTTAGAAGGTAAAAGCTTTTGGATTTTAATTACTTTGTTTTTTAGATTATATATATATATATATATATATATATGAATGAGAAAGTAGAGTCCTAATAATAAATAAATGTAATATAGCTCAATATCCCGCTAGCAGGTAAATCAATGATGGTTCGGCCCTCAAGGTATAACTTTTTGTGTTTTATAATTTCTTTGTTGTGATGAAGTCCAAGGTCAAGTCGACGATGTTGTTAGCTTTTACGTGGAAAGTACCCCTTTTCTAACCGCCAGAAGGGCTTAGGCATGCACCAAGAATTCCCACAACGGCTAGCTGGCTAGGTGGGCAAGAACCTAAGTTACATAAGTAGTTAAGGTTGATTTGCTCGCTAATAATGGACGATGACACATTGGATTACGATGTTGATATTTTCGGCATGACCAATATCTTTTCGTCAGATGTTGAATACATTCACATGCAAGCTTTGAAATGGTAGGCTAACATGTAATCGCTCAATCCTTTGGATCCCCACTCTCAGCTAGATCTTGAGTTCGTACAGCCCAAAAAATCCCTAGGCTCATGTCCAGCAAGGGGGAGGAGATCGAGAAAAGGTCAGGGGTCTGGATCGCACATTAACGCGGAGGAAAAAATCCCAAAGAGCTCTCATTCGACCCACTTTCAGACTTTGTTGCATGCAGAGTATTCATCTCTAAAGGGAACGAAAGAAGGTAGTCTAGTGCACAAGGTAGCAGAGAAGACTGGCCCTAGTAATAGTTCCTTGCAGAAAGGAAGGTGTTGGAAGGTTATAAGGGAGCATAAGAAGATGGTGGTGGGAGACGACGTGGCAATCGGGGATATACCCAACCTTGTAGGGAGGACAACCATGGGGAGGTTTTGTGGAAAAATCGTCACCACGACAATGTTGAAACTCTAGTTGGAAGATAGTTAGGTTGGAGTGATAGGATACTACACGATCTTTCACACATTAGCGCGGGGTTGGCTATGTTTTATCTTCAATAGTCACGAAAACATGATAGAAGTCTTCAATCGAGCTTGGGGGTGTGGGCCATCGGGCTTGGTCCTAAAGGAATGGTCCATCTCATTCAACCCAACTCGAGATGTTCATTCTCCCTCCAAAGTGTGGGATATTTTGCCTAATTTTCCTATGGCATTTTGGCATGAAGACATCCTGGCTGAAATTGTGAACAGATTTGGAAAATTCATTAGCTTTGATCCTAGATGAGAATCCAAGACTGAAAAACGTTGGGCCTGGTTACAAATAGAGGTGGACTTGCGAGACAGATTGTTGGATGAAATCAAGATCATCTAGGGAGGATTCTTTGTTTCGCAAAGGATGGACTATTGATATGTCCCTTTTTGTTTCTTTGGCTACCATGAGGCAGGTCGTCTCCAAGCACAATGCAACAGAAGCCCAACCCATTTTATGTTATTCTCAAAAGTTTGGAAGAGCAAACAAGGAGAGGTTTTATCTGATACAGAAAAGGTGGCGAAAAATGAAGGTTTGGAGCACAATGACTCAAAGTTTGCAAGGTCAGTATCTCCAGGTGGAAACACCTAAAAGGTCTCGCATGGAAAAAATCATGGTAATATCTCTAGTACCCATGCACTGGTTCAGTCTAATTCTGATGATTCCTTTTCAAATATTCCAAAGGTACTTGAAGCAGGTTCTCATGACTTTCCCTCTAAATGTCTTCCCCATAGCAGCCCTTGCATTCCTCATTCCTAGGCCTCCTCCCCTATTGAAGGTTCATGTGGAGATTCACACCCTTTAGAATCTTGAGGGAATTCCCTTGCTTCTTCCTTGGAACCTTCCAAGGATGTTTCCCAATCTGCTTCCTCTACGTTGAGCCCAAGTTCTAAATCCATCGTGAAATCGGACTATCGCCTTCACTCCAAGAAATCCAAGGGTCTGGTAGGGGAGGTGTTTGGTGGCTTGGCCCTAGATAAAGGCTATGGGGGGAAAGTGAGGAGAAAATCATCAATCTCGTTGGCTCAAGTTCAAGCAATCAAAGAAATTCAGAGAGGGAAATAATCTACAATAATTTGGGCCCTTAGAGTGGGTAGCACTCATGAGAGAGGTCACGAATGATTGTGCTCCCCTTCAATGCCTAGGGAGTTGGGGGTGCTCCCAAACTTTTATCCCTCAAATGGCTATGTTAGGTCATTAAACCTGACTTTTTGCTTATTCAAGAGACGATGTGTAGCGGCGTCAAGGAAGAGGAAGTGCTCAATCCTTGGCTTCATGGGTGGTCATTTTCTTCTTTAGACACTAAAGGCCTCTTGGGGGGTCTAATTTCGGCTTAGAGTCCTCATATTAAGGTGATAGATATNCTATGGCATTTTGGCATGAAGACATCCTGGCTGAAATTGTGAACAGATTTGGAAAATTCATTAGCTTTGATCCTAGATGAGAATCCAAGACTGAAAAATGTTGGGCCTGGTTACAAATAGAGGTGGACTTGCGAGACAGATTGTTGGATGAAATCAAGATCATCTAGGGAGGATTCTTTGTTTCGCAAAGGATGGACTATTGACATGTCCCTTTTTGTTTCTTTGGCTACCATGAGGTAGGTCGTCTCCAAGCACAATGCAACAGAAGCCTAACCCATTTTCTGTTATTCTCAAAAGTTTGGAAGAGAAAACAAGGAGAGGTTTTATCTGATACAGAAAAGGTGGCAAAAAATGAAGGTTTGGAGCACAATGACTCAAAGTTTGCAAGGTCAGTATCTCCAGGTGGAAACACCTAAAAGGTCTCGCATGGAAAAAATCATGGTAAGATCTCTAGTACCCATGCACTGGTTCAGTCTAATTCTGATGATTCCTTTTCAAATATTCCAAAGGTACTTGAAGCAGGTTCTCATGACTTTCCCTCTAAATGTCTTCCCCATAGCAGCCCTTGCATTCCTCATTCCTAGGCCTCCTCCCCTATTGAAGGTTCATGTGGAGATTCACACCCTTTAGAATCTTGAGGGAATTCCCTTGCTTCTTCCTTGGAACCTTCCAAGGATGTTTCCCAATCTGCTTCCTCTACGTTGAGCCCAAGTTCTAAATCCATCGTGAAATCGGACTATCGCCTTCACTCCAAGAAATCCAAGGGTCTGGTAGGGGAGGTGTTTGGTGGCTTGGCCCTAGATAAAGGCTATGGGGGGAAAGTGAGGAGAAAATCATCAATCTCGTTGGCTCAAGTTCAAGCAATCAAAGAAATTCAGAGAGGGAAATAATCTACAATAATTTGGGCCCTTAGAGTGGGTAGCACTCATGAGAGAGGTCACGAATGATTGTGCTCCCCTTCAATGCCTAGGGAGTTGGGGGTGCTCCCAAACTTTTATCCCTCAAATGGCTATGTTAGGTCATTAAACCTGACTTTTTGCTTATTCAAGAGACGATGTGTAGCGGCGTCAAGGAAGAGGAAGTGCTCAATCCTTGGCTTCATGGGTGGTCATTTTCTTCTTTAGACACTAAAGGCCTCTTGGGGGGTCTAATTTCGGCTTAGAGTCCTCATATTAAGGTGATAGATAT
>JZKD02S1323911.1:0-11794 GCA_000966675.3 Picea glauca | reverse complement strand
TTAATAAATTCTATGTTATAAGGATCAATGGTGATGAGGTTGAGGGGTTTTTGGATTGGGGGTTATAGTTGTTGAATTTTTGAGTTTGATATAATATGTGGATTATTACTTTAAATTCTTCAACACTTTGATTTTAGCTTAATGTACTCCATAAACCGAAATAGAAAAAACCATAAGAATTTACCAGCATGCAACATCACAATGCATATACCCTGAGGAAACTTTATATAGGGAGACAAACCCCAACAAACAATATTCTTTTATTGCATTAGTAATGTATGATCACTTATAAGTATTACACCATGAAAAAATTTCTCTTAACGAGCTTGCCAAGACAACTCAGACCAGACTGTGTAAATTTTAATGGACTTAGAAACTTGTTGATAAATACTTTTGTTGCATACCAACATTGTGGAAGAATTTGTGTGTTTCTTAAGTGATAAACTTCTGTCTTTTCTGGAATGATATAATTGTTGATATATATGTTTCTACTCACATCTTATATCAATTAATATTCACAGCCTGTGTATGTTTCAACTCACAGCCTATATCAACTGATATTATCAGCCTGTATAAGTTTCAACTTGCAGCCTGTATCAGTTGATATTCACAACCTGTGTATGCTGCAACTCACAGCCTATATCAACTAATATTTGCAGCTTGTGTAAGTTGCAACTCGCAGCTTGTATCAAATGATATTTGTAGCCTGTGTAAGCTGCAACTCATAGCCTATATCAGCTGATATTCGCAGCCTGTGTAAGATGCAACTCACAACCTGTATCAACGGATATTCACAACCTATGTATGTTGGAACTTGCAATCTGTATCAACTGATATTCACAACCTGTGTAAGTTTCAACTCGTAGCCTATATCAGTTAACATTCACAACATGTATTGGTTGATATGAAAAATTGATTTTGTGTGTACTGAGTTGTAATATCATCAAGTATTTCCTCTTCTTCTAGGTCTACCTAGACAACCATGTCTTTCTTCTTATGTAAGATTTCAACTTGATTATGAAAATGATGGTTTTTACCCCTTGGAGCAGCGAGGAAGACTATATCTTCACAATATTCTTCAAACAAATTTCATAAATACTATACTAAAAAACAACAACAATATTTTCTTCATCCCTACTAAATCTTTGACTCAAATTGCAGAAATACTATGCAACTTTATGCAACATGCAACTTTATCCAACTCTATGCAACTTGAATGCAACTATGAAACTTATGCAACTTTATGCAACTATGCAACTTATGCAACTTTATGCAACTATGCAACTTATGCAACTTAACTCTTATACATGGAAATTCAAATTTCTTCATGGTGGATAGTGTTACATGTGCCAACACACTAGATCAATACATTTACATCATTTGTGATATCGGGAAGGTTGTTTGTTTCTACCTCATAGTAATTTTAAGTTCAACCTAACTTTTTCTAGATACCTTGACTTTTACTCATGGCTCACAAGGCTTGACTAGGCTCACAGAGGTTGTATGCTCCCCCTAAATGTTTCACCAGTTTGTCTATTCTCACAAAGGTTGTACGTTCCCCCTGACTTTTGCACTAGATTTTCTATGCTCACAGAGGCTATAAATTCCCCATGGATTTTTCATTAGACTTACATCTTGACTCACGAGATCATAAAGCATTTCGTTCATCTTGAATTTTCGTTTGACTCATAGAGGTTGTATGTTCCCCTTGGATTGTTTCAATACCTCACAAGACTAGTTGATTCTCCAAATCTCCTTGGCTAACCTCAAGGTGGCCCATCTGGCCTCTCATTTGAGAATGATTGTTGATGCTACCAAATTTAACAAAATGGTAGGCCTATGAAAAATCATTTGTCTTACCAAGACAGATCTTCATTACAAAATAATAAATGTGAAAGTCTCTGCAATTAATCTTAACCTGATATCAATATTATCCAATTTGAATTCATTATCATGAATAAATGGCTTTGTGCAAATCCGCTTTCACATCTCCAAAGCATCCTCAAACATAACATATAAATCTATAGAAAATATCTCTATGAGAAATAATGAGAAATTAAAATCATGAGCGATGACATAAAATAACATGACATCAATCTCAAAAGGCCTTACATTCTAATTAAACCATGTTTGTTGAATGTAGTTCACATTTCATGACTTTCAAGTAAAAATTTGTCATCTCTTCCAAAATACTTAGCTCGCTAGCGTATATTCTCATTTTATTGAGTGTAGGTACCACCAAATAGGTACCTGTCAGGTCGATCTTCCTCGACTAAGAATCAATATATACTAGGAGTGGTTGAAAGTGAGACATAATGTACTAGATCTAACAGTTCTAGATAAATTGGAGTTGAAAAGGTAAGGAGATTATTTCGTAGATGCATGCAATTTTTTATTATTGAAGGAGGGTCATGTGATTATTATGATGAAAGCATAGGTGACATTGAGTTTCCCTTGAGGTATAAACATCTAGTGCAACCATAGGTACCTAAGGAGCTACCTCAATTGGACATGGGTTTCTTCATCAATGGGAGGATGTATCGCATTGCTCGGTCATCCTTACATGGATTGGGGCTATTTTCCATCGATGGCATAAAGGTAAAATATGGAACTATAACTGAATTGATAAAGTATGTCGAAACATGCTACAAATACAATAACTGGTTGATGTTGGTTCAGTATACGTGAAGTATGCAGATATACGGAGTTGTTGGAAATTATATACAACTAGTAGAAAACAATCAAAACAAAGGGGAGACTATGTATATTGATGGAAGGCCAAAAGCTTCCAGAAACATTGTGATATTTATAAATAGTACATGACCAAGGAAAAAAACTAAGAAACCAAATTTCATATTTTAGGGGTGTGAAGGAAATCATATATTCGTATGTGCAAAAAAATCAATAGTTGGAGGTGAAGAGCTATTGATCGATTATAATTTGAATAAAATATATGGAGGGGATGCTACTATGGGGGTAAATATCTTATATACCATTTAACTCAACCTTTGATCATTCACTCACTCTTATTATATTTTTTTTCATTAATTATGTTATATACCATTTAATAGAACCATTTGCATTAATTGTCTTGCTTCTTTTATTGTGGCAGGGTGATCATGCCTGGATGCCTACATGGTTTGGAGGAAACTTCAAACAGGTAAACTTCGATGTAATAAATTTTTTTTCTATTATATAATATTTGTTAATATGATTACAATATCTAATTTTTTTAATGTTACAATTATTTTCATAAATTTTATTGATTGATTTGTTGTGCCGGTGTGACCGTGGAAAGTCACTTGTAGATACATCCATCCAGGGTGACCGCAAAAAGTCACCTGCAACTACATCCTTCCATGGGGATTGTGGAAAGTCACTCGTTGTGTCGCATCAGGTAAATATTAATAGTTATTAAATATGATTACAATAACTAAATTTATTTGATGTTAAAATTAATTTCCTTAATTTTGTTGTTTGATGTTTGTAGTCCACACTCGATGTGGATGATGAGGTGATTGAGGAAGAAATTTTTTATTCGACAAACCCAATGGAAACTATTAGGAAGTCCCTGAAAAGGGAAAACATAGAATAACTTGGTTTGATAGGAAGAATACCTATGATGAAGGAGATCAACATAAGAATTAATGAGCTGAAAGCTCAAACACATTCTTATGGGGTAAGTGGCATCTTTACATAATTTTTTCAGCTATAACATATACTCATTTATGATTTTTAGTTTTATATTTTTTATATGATTTGATAAAGTCAAGTAATCCTTTTATAGGATTTTTTTAAAACTAAGAGTGGAAAATCTACAGAGACCATTATTGGTAGCATTGATGCTCCAATGTGGCTACAACGTCGAAATAAAATACCAATGAGTATTTTTTACTCTCCTGAGGTTTTCCTTGAATCAAATGATGAACATAATGATTTTAAACAGCATGACATGCCTGAGCCGGGCCATACAGACATTGGGACTCCACATGATGTTGGAGATGAATCTAGTGTCGATTGTGAGAAAGATTATCATGGAGCAGCACAAGATCACTAGATGACACCTTTATGGTGGATTATGGTTGTGTTCCAATAAAGATACAAAAGATTGCATGTATTTATTAATTAATTGATTGATTTTTATCATGTAATTGAAAAGAACATATGTCGAAATTATTTTAAATTAATGATCATATTTTTTTTCAAGAAATAATGTATTCTATAGGAACTTGAATGGCAAGGCATTGGAGAGTTTTGGCCCCACCATTCCCACAATGTGGAATAACCAAGATAGAAATTTGAAAAATGAATTGATAAGCCATATGGTAAAATTGTTTGGAAACACATTCAACAAAAAAGTAGTCACTCATTTAGCTGGCAAGAGTTTGAAATATACCAGGGCCCAATATGGGCAAAGATTGGAAGAAAACATCAAGTATGACTTCCCTCCCATGGTTTTGGAGAAAGAGTGGAAGGCATTGATAGAGGATGCAAAGGATAATTTGCTAAAAAAACAAGAAAAATAACCATGAATTGGTAAATCATGGTATGACACATATCATATTTTTAGTGAAATATGCTCATTTTTTTATTTTTGTTTTGTTTTAAATAACAATTGAGAAATCTAACATATTTCAAAATTTTCATAAGTTTATCAACACCTCCAAAGAAACAAAGGCTAGAATGGAAAATCAAAAGTAACTTAAAATGGGCCAGGGTGGCTACAGAAAACTAAGAGCATGAATCGTAAGAATTAAATGATTAATTTTGGTGAATATTTATTCAAGATTATAAAACAAATAATTGTTTTATTGCAAGCAATTTTAATGATGTTATGAATTGCAGGGAAACACGTTCAAATCCCTTGGCACCGAGGAAGACCTGAAGCTTGGTTTCAAGTTTGGTTTTCAAAGCGTCGTTGAATATCGAAAAAGTTTGAGGAACACGCCAATCTCCCCAATTATGTAAATACAATCAATAAGTCCATCATTTTAGTATACTTGTAAAATCTATTCGTGATTGTTTATATAACCAATAAATAAATGTTTATGTTTGTTTTAAGCATGAGAGAAACCGAAGTAGTGAGGGTAGAGATAGTCATGAACAACTACAAGATAGTGGGGAGGGTTTGTTGCATGATATTGGGGAGTAGACTAGCCATTCGGATATGTATTCTTTAGAAATATAAGTATGTATTATGATTATAGACACTTATTTGTTAACGTGTATGCATAAAGTTTCTTCTTTCAATGGAAGAACGTGTAGCTCATGAGGGTGAACTACAAGAGGAACAATGATGTAGATTCCCAAACCCTCCCCAGGGTCCACACGACCTCCCGGTCTAGTTTCAATCAAAATTGAGAGTTGAACTAGCTCACAAGCTCATGTTGAGCCTTTAAAACACTTTACAGAGGCCTTGTGTTATTTTCCCCAAATGAAAAAGATTCAATTCGAGACCCTAAATAACCAATGAAGTCCTATAAGGGACCATGGGCCAAAACCGTGGACAAAAAAATCCAACCTCCTAATAATTCAGGACTTCGGAGCTTCCAGGATTCAGGAGTTTCAACAACCTAATAATTTGTTTCTCCTGAACATCGAAGTGATGGAGCACCAAACAATTACGAGGATCAACGGTCCATAGCACTCATTGAAATTTACGACGAGGAAATAATTCGAGAATTTGGGCTTCGATGATTATGCCCTCTCTAACACCATGTATAACTAGAGAGACAAACTCCAAACTAGATCAAACATTTTTCAATGATTCCATAGATCGATGGCCTTTATCCACTTCGTAGCTCCGAACTTCAAAACTTTTCGAAGTATTACTTCACTAATCCATCAGAGTGTCAGACCGACGGACACTTACAGACCATAGATCAATGGATCGTGCTTCCTCGCTAGCCAATGGTCATGATCTGCTTCGAGACTCTGGGCTTGGGAACTTTTGGATGCCTAACACACTCTATACCCCAGAGTGCTCAGTCTCTAGACTTCACGATCTGGTGTCACATGTTCCCCGTCTATGGATAGTTAGGATTAACTCTGAAATTCGGGACTTTGGGTGTCTTGTAAAGTTTTTCAACAATGTCTCCATTCCTCTGGATATCTTGGCTTCTGGACCCTACCTATTCTGTTGAAATATGTACCCCTTTGATTAAAGGTCTAGATCGAATCTAGATTTCGAAACTATGGGAATCATGTCTTATTTTCCTCCAACACACAATTTCTTTCAAACTCATGAAGCCTTAATGCTTCAATGTTTAAACCCCATGGCACTTCTCCAAATCTGATGATCACGATGAATCTCAACTTTGACCAACTAGATCTCATTCGTTCGACCTTCAAACTAGATAAACACTTCCCTCCAAATTAATTTGGTCACCATTTCTCCTGAGCTTTGTTCTGTGAAGTGATTTGAACCTCTAACACCTCCTTTTTCACTCCTATGAAACTATAAAAGTTAAGACTTAGATATTTTATGAAGAAAATCTCTATGCACTCCTTGCATTCACCTCTCGTGATACTTCCTCGACACTTTGTTGAGTACTGGCTTAGTGCACTCCTTGCACTGGTTTTTTCTCAAAGTTCATGCTACCTCTTTTGAGCTTATGAGTCAGAGTTGACTCGACCTCACACTCCTTGTAGGCACTATTCACTCCTTGCACCATATATTTCATAAGATAAACAATTGAAACTTACACAAATCTCAAATATTCATTCACAGAAACATAAATGCACATATATAAAACATAATAGCGCATGAATAGAACTTCATTCAATAACTTATTTCAGAAAAAAAAAAACTAAGAATTGAAGAAAATATCCCTTCTCTTATATTCAAATAAAGAGTATATACACAAATTCTTTGCAATCTTCCTCTGTTCTATAATAAGAATACAATGAGATTCAATAGATTCAACAACCTAACTTCATCCTGATTCAACAACCTCCAAAATGAAATAATTTACAAGTTTTATACATGAAGGGGCTTCTCGAGCCTTCTCTCTTGCCTACCTACTGCTATCACATCAAATTCAAAACATCCTACTTCTAGGCTAGCTATGAATTCATGAGAATTTACAATATGGATAAGGATCGATGCTCAACATCTGTACAATCTCTATAAACATTAAAGAAATTACAATCTGCTAGGATCTCCTGAAATGGATTCATCCTCCACACATTAAAGATCATTTATTACATCCTTTTTCATAAATTCAAAATTCAAAAAGGTACTTCCTCCTATGAGAATCCAAATCATCTTTCATGTACACCCTGGATGATGCATTGTCCTCCTATCTGGCCTCCTTTTAATGCTTATGGTGATGCTCCTGCATCATACTCCTCATGACAAAAGATTCACGGACTCTTGTCCATGAGGTCCTGCATTGCCTTTCTATGTTTATGAATGTGAGGTTCAGTTATCCAACTAGAATCTTCTGCTAGGTGGTCTTTCCACTTCACGAGGTACTAAAAATATGTCTTCTTCCTTGTCTTCTTACCAAACCTTTGATCTATAATTTTCTCCATCTGTGGCTTCTCTTCTGTGGGAATTTGCTTCTCCCACTAGATCTCCTTATGATCATTTGGATACCCTATATCATCCATCTTGTAATGGTACAGGTCTGCAATATTGAGTATCAGTGATATTCCAACATCTTCTAACAGATTAATCCCATAATCTTTTGCAACAAATTTTCTATGAATTATGCACGGTCCTATCTTTTTTATCTTCAATTTGTTATATGTTCCTCTTGGAAACCTTTCCTTCCTCAGTTGCGCTATAAATTGATATACAACCTCAAAATGAACCTATCATATCCTTTGATGAATTCATCTCTTGTATATTTGGATAATATCCTAGAGTTTCCCCTTTATTTGTTCATAAATTTTCTACATCCCCGTAGAAAAATCTTATGCTACTGCACTTCAAAATTCATATTTTCCCAAATTCCTCAACTTTGAAATTCCTATTGGATGCAGTCATAACACTATCTGAAATAAAATCTTCCCAATGCATCTGTTCGGTAAATCATTATAAGAAAACTCTACTTGATGCAAAATTTTATCCCACTGACTGTGATGTTCAGTGACCAAACTCAGGAAATTTCCTAAACTTATGTTTACTACTTCAGTATTTTTTTCTATCTGAGGGAGATATACTGAATTGAAGGATGATTTTGTCCCCACTTTCCTCCATGAAGTTCTCCAAAATTGTCCCGTGAATTTGGTATCCTTGTCTGAGACTATGCTTCTGGGAAAGCCATGCAATCTCACAATCTCCTTGAAGAATAATTTTTCTATGTCAGTGGTATCACTGGTTTTATGGCATGGTATAAAATTTTTCATCTTTGAAAATCTGTCAACCATTACAAATATGGAATCACTCCCCATCTGGGTTCTTGGTAATACCAACAAAAAATACATGCTTATGGCATCCGATGACCTATTTGCAATAGGCAATGGTTGAAACAAACTAGTGTTTTGTTGTTTTCCTTTAGCATATTGTAAAACTCTGCATTTTTCCACAAATTGATTTACATTAGACCTCATACCTAGCCAATGGTATGGATAACTTAGTTATGAATAATTTTTATCATTTCCTAAGTGTCCAGCCAATCCTCCACTTTTCTTTTCCCTCGACATATTATCTCTTATTGAGCATTTTTGGATACATAATTGGTTCCCTTTTAAAAACACTCCATCTTGGATAAAATACTACATTCACTGAATTATGTCCCTCAGAAAAGGGTTTTCACATGATTCATAAGCTTCTTTGAAATATGTATCTTCATGATACATCCCCTTAATGTGTTCAAACCCTAAGGTCTCCACTTGAAATTCCTGCATAATAAGACATCTCCTGCTCAAAGCATCAACAACTTTGTTAGTACTACCACTAATGTGATTGATAAAAATAGTGAAGCTCTGCATGAATTCTACCCATTTAGAATGTATTTGATTCAATTTCTTTTGTCTGGTTATGAACTATAAAGCCTGATTGTCACTGTACAAGACAAACTCCTTCGGAATAAGGTAATGCCTCCATTTTTTTAGAGCTTGTATTACAACATAAAACTCTTTGTCATACATTGAGTACTTCCTCTTAGTGTCATTAATTGTCTCACTGAAATATGAAACAATCCTATTTTCTTGGCTCAATATTGTACCAATAGCTACTCCATGTGCATCAAATCTCACCTGAAATGTCTTCTTGAAATCTGGCAGAAGTAGAATCAGTTGTTCTGTGATTTTATCTTTCAATAATCTAAATCCTTTTTCAGGTTTTGTTGTCCAATTAAAGGATATTTTATTTTTCTTTATAGTGTCTAGTATGGGTGCACAAATGATACTGAAATCCCTGATCAATTTCCTATAAAAACTTGCTAACCCATGAAAGCTTCTTACCTCAAACACTCTCCTTGGAGAAGGCCATTCTTTAATTTCCTTCACCTTCTCTGGATCCATCTTCAACTCATTCGAAGAGATCATAAAACCCAAATATATGAGTTTTGTCTTCATAAAAGAGCATTTCTTCAAATTTATCAACATCTTCTCTTACTACAACCTTCGCAGCACCAGTTTCAAGTGTATCAAATGTTCTCCTTCAGTCTTACTAAAAACCAAAATTTCATCCAAATACACAATTAAAAACTTACCAATGAAATCCTTGAGTACTTCATTCATTAATCTCATGAATGTAATCAGGTCATTTGTTAATATAAATGGAATAACAAGCCACTTATACAATCCTTCATTTGTCTTGAATGATGTCTTCCATTCATATCCTTCTCTCATTCTTGTCTGATGATAGCCACTTTTCAAGTCTATCTTGGAAAAATAATTTTCTCCACTCAAGAAATACATTAAATCATCCATTCTGGGTAAAGGGAATCTATACCTGATGGTGATATTGTTGTTAGCTCTTGAATCTATGTACATTCTCCAACCTCCATCTTTATTTGGACTCAGCATAGTCAGTACTATGCATTGACTCAAACTTACCCTGACCAAACCCTTATCCAACAATTCTTGGATTTGATTCTTGACTTCTTCATTTTCTTGAGGTGTCAACCTGTATGCTTCTTTATTTGGTATAAATTCTCCTAGAATAAGGTCAATATGACGATTGATACTCCTGATGGGTGGTAAAGAGCGAGGCAAGGCATCCACCACTACGTCAACAAAATTATCCAACAACTCCTGAATTTCTACAGGAATATCATCCATGGAAGTGCTTGTAAGGACGACTCTAGGTTTTCTTACCACAAAAAAATGCATTTCCTTCTCCTTCTTGGCTTCATTCAATATTTCCTTCCCACTCATGAGAAGTATGCTAGAACTAGCCTCTTCCTTCACTCCCTTTTCTTCTATTGGAAATAACATATGATTATGACCATTCTTCTCAACGGTGTAAGTATTTTCCCTTCCATTATGTACGACATTTTTGTCATATTTCCATGGTCTTCCCAACAAAACATGGAAAAAATCCATAGATATGACATCACACAGAATCTGATCTCTATAACCACCTATTTGAAATTCAACATTGCATTTTCGACTCACCATGACTTGATGTCCTTTCTCCAACCATGATACCTTGTATGGGTTTGGGTGTGTAGTTATCTCCAACTCCATCGTGTCCACCATTTATGTGGATACTAAATTATCTGTACTCCCACTGTCTATGATTACTTTGCATACCCTATCCTTGGTCTAGCAAGGGATCATGAACATGTTGTTCCTATGGATTGGCTCCTTTTCCTCTTTCTCTGGTTTCAAAAGAACCTTCCTCAACATGAGGGATATTCCATGCTCTTTTGTTTTTTCCTCCACATCCCTATTTTTTGCTTCGGAAATGTGAGCTTCTCCTCCCCTATCTTTCTTCTTCTTAGGACATCCCCAATACATATGCCTTGTCTTTCCAAAGACATATCAATTCACTTCTCCTCCTATGCCTCTTCCTCTTCCACAAGAAAAAGAATTTCTTCCACCATATTGTCCACTTCAGGAACTTCCTCCTTTCTCCGTCTAACTTTAATAATTTCTATTCTCAACTTTAGGCTTTTAGAATTTCTCTCAGACAATTCCTCTGCCTCCATTTGTACTCTTACCTCTGTTTTGTTGGCTTTGTTTTCTAGAAAACTTTTACTTCGCTTTCAGTGACACCTGATAAGAGTATTATATAGTCCTCATTGTCATAATGATGATTTCATCCTGAATTTCATATCTCTGGCCTTTGATATACCTGACAACATTTTCTTCATCATTCCCCCTATGTCCTACTTTGATGTTCAACCTGTAAAACTCTTTAGTGTACTTCTTCACTGTCAACCCCTTTTGTCTTAGGATCTGTAATTTTGTAAACATATTTATCTGCTAGTCCTTGGGTATGAATTTATCCTTTAATTTAGCTACCATTCTATCCCAACTTTTGATTTTTTTCTTACCTTTGCACCTTTTGTCATCTTGCAGTTTGTCCCACCATAATGTTGCATGTCCCTTCAATCTGGTAACAAGATGCTTCACTTTCATTTCATCATATATCTCTTCATAATAAAAGTACTTGTCCAAAGAACTTATCCAATCCAACATCTCCTCAACATCTAAGTTTCCTTCATACATTCAGACTTCTATTTTTTATCTATCCCCCATTTTGTAATGATCCCAAGACATTATGCAAGGATCATCACTGTTTTGGTGTCTTTTTAAAACTTTTTCCTGGTTGTGGTATTTCGTCAAACACTTTGCTGATCTACTTTTTAGATGTTTTTATATGTGTGTATGC
>JZKD02S1323900.1:0-11794 GCA_000966675.3 Picea glauca | reverse complement strand
AAAGTTGTTGAACTTAGCATACAGTTGGTGATCTCTCAACATTTGCAACACCATCCTGAGATGTTCTTCATTCCTTTCTCTAGTCTTGGAATACACCAAAATATCATCAACAAACACTAAGACAAACTTGTCCAAATATTTGTTGAGAACACTATTCATCAAGCACATGAAGGTAGTTGGTGCATTGGTAAGTCTGAATGGCACCACCACGAACTCATAGTGCATGTACCTTGTTCTAAAGGTTGTCTTGTGAATGTCTTCATCCTTGATCCTCACTGGATGATACCCAGATCTCAATTTAATTTTAGAGAAAATTGTTTATCCTCTAAGATTATATAAAAGGTCATCAATCTTAGGAAATGGATACTTATTCTTGATGGTTATCTCATTTAACTGTCTGTCATCAATAAATAAGAACAATGTACCATCATTTTTCTTCACAAATAAATCAGGTGCTCCCCATGGGGACACACTCAGCCTGATGTAACCTTTATCCAACATCTCTTTCGGTTGTACCTTCATGTCCACCAATTCTGGTGTGCTCATCCTGTAGGGTACATTTTATGTTGTTACCACTCCAATCACAATATCTATTGAAAAATCAAGATCTCTATTAGGAGGTAGTCCAATCACCTTGCAATACCCCAAGTTCGAGCCCCTGTTGAATTTTAATGATGTTTAATAATGTTTATAGGCTAGTGATCCAAGTATTTATAAGTTGTGAGGATTATGTGTTTATTAGGCCGGAGAGCCTAGATGCTAAGGCTAGTGAGCTTGATTTTGTATATGTAATTATGCATATTATTAATAAAATACATCGTTTCATGTAGACCGACCACGGAGAAATAGTTAATGGGGACCAAGATCGAATAGGAAGCAAAAGGGAAGGGGGCTGAGAGGCTAGGAAAAAGGGGCTAATCTTGAGGGGTTAACCCAAGGGAATATTATAATGTATTCTGAAAATACTAAAGTTGGGAAATAAACCCAGTTATCATAAGTTCCTTTGGGGAGAGGAACAAACTCCAAGTGGAGAGGAACGAGCTCCTGGAGAGCCAAGTGTCACCCAAGACGCATGCAGATTTATGTGGGAATTTCCACCATTGTGGGGGTTCTCTCTCACCATTCTGGCTCTCTCACGATTGTGCAGTTTGACCATTCTCACCATTCTCTCTCTCAGCATTCTGACTAGTTTGGTCATATTTCCTCATGAGTTCATCCTCGCGATTATTTCCATCCCTTGTCCCGTTCACTCACGTACTGAACAGGTACGCACCAAGAGCCATTTTTGCCATTGTTGAACCTTTTTCATTGTGAACCTATGTAATTGTTGAGTCGTCCCTTGCCTTAGCCATTTTTTCATACTATGGTTTGAAGAGGCGGGTTTTTAGACCCGTGGTTAAATAAGCAGGTTGTCGGGCCTATGAGAAACTCTCTCCAGGTGAGAGATTTTGTTGGGAAAGTGATTTCTCCTGGAAGGAATCCAAAAATAGCTACAGAGCTCTAAGAATTCCTAATCTGGCCTGTTGTTGAAGCCCTGGAAGAGAAGTGGAGCAGTCGATTGATCCGGATTTTATGAGCATAACGAAATGAATACAAATTATTAAAATATGCTTAACATAGAATAACAGAGATATAATAAAACTGGTTTTCTATTCAATAAGGAAATACGATGAATCTGCAAAATGCATCGGAAAACAAGCTTGTTGGAATGGTGACGGCTTATCTCTGAGAAGAGATGTGATGGTTGCGCTCATTAACAAGAATATCATTACAATGAGGATCTAAAGGAATTTTTACAATAAGTAGGAATGTCAAAAACCCTATACATCCAAAACCTAACACTAGGAGATGAAGTTCCAAAAGTCATGTAGGTCCCGTTTGGGTAAGTTAGTACATCAACTTCTCGGGGTCGTAACTTTTGCATACAATCTTATTTTTAGGCGCACAATAGCCTGTTGGAAAGGTATCGTTGAGTACATTCATTTAGGGGGATCAATCAGAGCCTTTGGTTATCATTGAGAAGCTCTATCCCAAAAAACCTTCATTTAGGTCCTCAAAATGGCTCGGGAAGTTAAAAACTGCTAAAAATCGTAAATTGCCAAAATTTCCAGAAAATTGTTTACGACGAGTTGGAAAAGGTGGGTGGCCACCTATATTCACCTGGATCAATCCTCCCTCCTTAGGAAGAAATGGTATCCATTGCGTTGATTCCCCCCATCAGATGATAAATTTTTTGTTGAATTTTGCCCCGGGTGAGCCACTTGCCTTGGTGCAGAAGCTGCCCTGCTTTGACGACTCGATAAAGTTGGATCCTTTTATGTCGAGTTCCCTTGATATGTGTGTCCACAATCTGATCATTGTATTCTTGTTGCATGCATTCAGGGTTGAGATCTGTTGGTTTCAACTACTCTGTTATCTCTGAGGTGTCCAATAATTGTGGGAAATATGGTTGAAGGAGAGCCACATTGAAGACTGGGTGCAGAGCAAGGAAAGGGGGAATGTTGAGCTCAAAATCATTTTCACCCACAGCCTTGGTGATGGCGTCCGACCCATAATGGAGTGGGTAAATCTTCTGATGGGGCCCTATAAGGCGTTCTTTCTGCAAGTGCAACCAAATTTTGTCTCCCACCTGAAACTAATGTGGCACCCGATGTTGATCATGGTATTACTTGTACTTGGAATTAGACTTTTGTAGAATATCCTGAACTTGTTGGTGGATGTGTTCGATCTTCTCAATGAAACAGGTGACTATTTAAGCTTTTGGTGGAGCAGGGGACGAGTTAGTCGATGTGGTCACCAGGGGTAGTGCAACATCCATGTGTTCCAATAGTTGGAATCCCTGTTAGAATATAATGGATGTGCTTGTTTTACCATTGACAATATCACTATTGTCACCCAAAAATAGGCCGAAGCCACCCTCCGATCACATTAACCTTGACAGAGAATCATTACGGAAGCAAACCCTAGGCTAGATAGCTAGACAAAGGGTAGTGCACCTTTCCCCAAGGATAGTGCATCAACAAGAGCTGATCAGATAGTACAAACCCTAACCAAGAGATAGTCCAAGCCAATCGTGATCTGCTAGCTAAAGCAACTGCAATGGTAGCTCTCCTCAAACCTGCGCACAAGACTGGGCACTACAGTGCGCACAAGTTGTTTCTCTACAATTTTGAGACTGCCTGCCAGAATGAGAACTGGCCTCCTGTATTTATACTAATTATGGCTAACTGCCTGGGACAACTTCTCATTCTGGGTATCTGTCTATTCGGTATATATTAATTATTCTATTCGACTTCTTCTCTTGGAGGCTAATAACCTAATATAAATTATCCTCTTGAGACGACATGTCTTCTAGGGTTATTAACCAACTCATTAGGATTTCTTCTTTCTTTCCAGAGTATTCTATTCTCGTCAGGTTTACACGTGGAGGTAAATACCTCTCGAAGCTACCATAATATCAACACTCCCTCATAGCTAGGGAGGTATTACAGGTAATGGTCTTGAGCATGAACATACCATTCACCTGGTAGCATCAACATAGACTATCTTATGACTAGATCGTGAGCACCATCATCACCATCAGTATCATTAGCCGTATCATTTCTCAAAACCATACTCCATATGAGTAATTAGACATGATGTTGGATAAGTCACTCACACCACAGAGTGATACAAGNTGCATGTACCTTGTTCTAAAGGTTGTCTTGTGAATGTCTTCATCCTTGATCCTCACTGGATGATACCCAGATCTCAATTTAATCTTAGAGAAAATTGTTTATCCTCTAAGCTTATATAAAAGGTCATCAATCCTAGGAAATGGATACTTATTCTTGATGGTTATCTCATTTAACTGTCTGTCATCAATAAATAAGAACAATGTACCATCATTTTTCTTCACAAATAAATCAGGTGCTCCCCATGGGGACACACTCAGCCTGATGTAACCTTTATCCAACATCTCTTTCGGTTGTACCTTCATCTCCACCAATTCTGGTGTGCTCATCCTGTAGGGTACATTTTATGTTGTTACCACTCCAGGCACAATATCTATTGAAAAATCAAGATCTCTATTAGGAGGTAGTCCAATCACCTTGCAATACCCCAAGTTCGAGCCCCTGTTGAATTTTAATGATGTTTAATGATTTTTATAGGCTAGTGATCCAAGTATTTATAAGTTGTGAAGATTATGTGTTTATTAGGCCGGAGAGCCTAGATGCTAAGGCTAGTGAGCCTGATTTTGTATATGTAATTATGCATATTATTAATAAAATACATCGTTTCATGTAGACCGACCACGAAGAAATAGTTAATGGGGACCAAGATCGACTAGGAAGCAAAAGGGAAGGGGGCTGAGAGGCTAGGAAAAAGGGGCTAATCTTGAGGGGTTAACCCAAGGGAATATTATAATGTATCCTGAAAATACTAATGTTGGGAAATAAACCCAGTTATCATAGGTTCCTTTAGGGAGAGGAACAAACTCCAAGTGGAGAGGAACGAGCTCCTGGAGAGCCAAGTGTCACCCAAGACGCATGTAGATTTATGTGGGAATTTCCACCATTGTGGGGGTTCTCTCTCACCATTCTGTCTCTCTCACGATTGTGCAGTTTGACCATTCTCACCATTCTCTCTCTCAGCATTCTGACTAGTTTGGCCATATTTCCTCATGAGTTCATCCTCGCGATTATTTCCATCCCTTGTCCCATTCACTCACGTACTGAACAAGCACGCACCAAGAGCCATTTTTGCCATTGTTGAACCTTTTTCATTGTGAACCTCTGTAATTGTTGAGTCGTCCCTTGCCTAGCCATTTTTTCATACTATGGTTTGAAGAGGTGGGTTTTTAGACCCGTGGTTAAATAAGCAGGTTGTCGGGCCTATGAGAAACTCTCTCCAGGTGAGATATTTTGTTGGGAAAGTGATTTCTCCTGGAAGGAGTCCAACAATAGCTACAGAGCTCTAAGAATTCCTAATCTGGCCTGTTGTTGAAGCCCTGGAAGGGAAGTGGAGCAGTCGATTGATCCGGATTTTATGAGCATAACGAAATGAATACAAATTATTAAAATATGATTAACATATAATAACAGAGATACAATAAAACTGGTTTTCTATTCAATAAGGAAATACGATGAATCTGCAAAATGCATCGAAAAACAAGCTTGTTGGAATGGTGGCGGCTTATCTCTGAGAAGAGATGTGATGGTTGCGCTCATTCACAAGAATATCATTACAATGAGGATATAAAGGAATTTTTACAATAAGTAGGAATGTCAAAAACCCTATACATCCAAAACCTAACCCTAGGAGATGAAGTTCCAAAAGTCATGTAGGTCCCGTTTGGGTAAGTTAGTACATCAACTTCTCGGGGTCGTAACTTTTGCATACAATCTTCTTTTTAGGCGCACAATAGCCTGTTGGAAAGGTATCGTTGAGTAGATTCATTTAGGGGGATCAATAAGAGCCTTTGGTTATCATTGAGAATCTCTATCCCGAAAAACCTTCATTTAGGTCCTCAAAATGGCTCGGGAAGTTAAAAACTGCTAAAAATCGTAAATTGCCAAAATTTCCAGAAAATTGTTTACGGCGAGTTGGTAAAGGTGGGTGGCCACCTATATTCACCTGGATCAATCCTCCCTCCTTAGGAAGCAATGGTATCCATTTCGTTGATTCCCCCCATCAGATGATAAATTTTTTGTTGAATTTGGCCCCGGGTGAGCCACTTGCCTTGGTGCAGAAGCTGCCCTGCTTTGACGACTCTATAAAGTTGGATCCTTTTATGTCGAGTTCCCTTGATCTGTGTGTCCACAATCTGATCATTTTATTCTTGTTGCATGCATTCGAGGTTGAGATCTGTTGGTTTCAACTACTCTGTTATCTCTGAGGTGTCCAATAATTGTGGGAAATATGGTTGAAGGAGAGCCACATTGAAGACTGGGTGCAGAGCAAGGAAAGGGGGAATGTTGAGCTCAAAATCATTTTCACCCACAGCCTTGGTGATGGCGTCCGACCCATAATGGAGTGGGTAAATCTTCTGATGGGGCCCTATAAGGCGTTCTTTCTGCAAGTGCAACCAAATTTTGTCTCCCACCTGAAACTAATGTGGCACCCGATGTTGATCATGGTATTACTTGTACTTGGAATTAGACTTTTGTAGAATATCCTGAACTTGTTGGTGGATGTGTTCGATCTTCTCAATGAAACAGGTGACTATTTAAGCTTTTGGTGGAGCAGGGGACGAGTTAGTCGATGTGGTCACCAGGGGTAGTGCAACATCCATGTGTTCCAATAGTTGGAATCCCTGTTAGAATATAATGGATGTGCTTGTTTTACCATTGACAATATCACTATTGTCACCCAAAAATAGGCCGAAGCCACCCTCCGATCACATTAACCTTGACAGAGAATCATTACGGAAGCAAACCCTAGGCTAGATAGCTAGACAAAGGGTAGTGCACCTTTCCCCAAGGATAGTGCATCAACAAGAGCTGATCAGATAGTACAAACCCTAACCAAGAGATAGTCCAAGCCAATCGTGATCTGCTAGCTAAAGCAACTGCAATGGTAGCTCTCCTCAAACCTGCGCACAAGACTGGGCACTACAGTGCGCACAAGTTGTTTCTCTACAATTTTGAGACTGCCTGCCAGAATGAGAACTGGCCTCCTGTATTTATACTAATTATGGCTAACTGCCTGGGACAACTTCTCATTCTGGGTATCTGTCTATTCGGTATATATTAATTATTCTATTCGACTTCTTCTCTTGGAGGCTAATAACCTAATATAAATTATCCTCTTGAGACGACATGTCTTCTAGGGTTATTAACCAACTCATTAGGATTTCTTCTTTCTTTCCAGAGTATTCTATTCTCGTCAGGTTTACACGTGGAGGTAAATACCTCTCGAAGCTACCATAATATCAACACTCCCTCATAGCTAGGGAGGTATTACAGGTAATGGTCTTGAGCATGAACATACCATTCACCTGGTAGCATCAACATAGACTATCTTATGACTAGATCGTGAGCACCATCATCACCATCAGTATCATTAGCCGTATCATTTCTCAAAACCATACTCCATATGAGTAATTAGACATGATGTTGGATAAGTCACTCACACCACAGAGTGATACAAGAGCCATTCTTCTAATATGGACATATGTCATAGAAGAGTAAATGTTCTGAACCATTTTCCGTCTGGGAAATTTATGTTCTTTGATCATCCATCTAGCTGATAATCATTTCCAATATTGTTGATAGTCTTCAAGGAAATAAAAATAAAAATAGAACACAACTGTGTCTATCCATAGTAGTACATAACTACAATCCATTGGTACACTACCACACCAAGTAACAAACAAGTACTTGATCAGTAACGTATAGTCACAAACAGTGGAACATATCCACCACAATAGTATACATCTATTTTCATACATTCTTCATAACAATCATCCAATATCAACCTACACAAAAACAATGTTATGATATAAACTGAATCATTTGGGCCAATCTTTCACTCACAACTATGAGATCTGAAAGAATATCTTCCCTCAGAGTAGAACATCAATGATGGGCTATCTGCCTTATTCTTCTTAAACAAGGAAAAATGATTTTTTTTGATTTCTGAGCCTGGACCACTCCTCACCCTGGGCCATTCCTCCGACACTAAACAAAGTGTAACCTGGAGAGAATGAATCTTCCCTAAGGAATGCATGTCCCTGATTTCTGATCTTGGACCATTCCCCACCCTGGGCCATTCCTCCGGCACTAAACAAAGTGCAACCTGGAGAGAATGAATACACCCTAAGGAATGATATCCAGACCATTTCCTTTATTAACCACAAGAGGAAAAGACTATCCTGTACCAACCTCCAAAACAGACCAGTCCTCATGTTAACCACAATGAGAAATCGTTGTCCGGCGAGGTGGGCCAGTCTTCTTGAGTAACCCTCAAGAAGAGAGACTACCCTAGACCACTCTCCATGTTAACCACAATGGGAAGTCATTGTCTATGGTACATCAACAATCTGGACCATTTTCCAAATTGGAAAATGTCTGTCCATTAGAAATCTCAATCGACTTTCCGAACTGGTAAGAATCTGCTCATCATGGACCATTCTTCAAACTGAAAAATGATTGTCCATCAATCAATAATACATCAGTGCTCCCTCCCAACCTGAGATTCATCTCTTCCTTTTTCAATAAGGAATTCATCTCCACGAGCTCCAGCTTGAGTATGCAAGCTCTTTCGTTTTGAATAGAAGCTTTACCAAAATGTCTGCTTATCTGCTCATCTGTCGAGATATGTATTGGAGAACCACTTTCTCCTTTATGGACTTCATCACGGATAATGTAATGCTTGATTTCAAATGTACTTTGGTCTGGAACACTCGTTTTCTCTAAAGGCTTCATGTAGCTCTGATTAATAGACTATATTATTGTTGGAAAACTGGAACATATCCATGTGGCACTTCTTCTGTCATCATGAGATCTGATCTACTGAGTAATCATCTTGATACAATATCTTTGTTATAGAAAAATTGTCACCATGCTTCTGCTGTGCACTGGAGGTTCTCCACCAAGTTATCTTTTTCCATTTGCATACAAGGGTCTCTTTCTGGTATGCCTCAAAGTATTGAGGTTGCTTTTCATACGCTCTTTGTTCAATTTCTCTGGAGAACAGTCTTTGCATTTATCTAATGTAGAATTCCAACTCATGGATGTTACAGATGATATAATGACTCATGTAGAGATATGTCTGGTTTACTGGAACAAGTAATCATCATAGTCTTCTCCCTCCATCTAGGAGAACCTCTAGTTNGGTTGAGATCTGTTGGTTTCAACTACTCTGTTATCTCTGAGGTGTCCAATAATTGTGGGAAATATGGTTGAAGGAGAGCCACATTGAAGACTGGGTGCAGAGCAAGGAAAGGGGGAATGTTGAGCTCAAAATCATTTTCACCCACAGCCTTGGTGATGGCGTCCGACCCATAATGGAGTGGGTAAATCTTCTGATGGGGCCCTATAAGGCGTTCTTTCTGCAAGTGCAACCAAATTTTGTCTCCCACCTGAAACTAATGTGGCACCCGATGTTGATCATGGTATTACTTGTACTTGGAATTAGACTTTTGTAGAATATCCTGAACTTGTTGGTGGATGTGTTCGATCTTCTCAATGAAACAGGTGACTATTTAAGCTTTTGGTGGAGCAGGGGACGAGTTAGTCGATGTGGTCACCAGGGGTAGTGCAACATCCATGTGTTCCAATAGTTGGAATCCCTGTTAGAATATAATGGATGTGCTTGTTTTACCATTGACAATATCACTATTGTCACCCAAAAATAGGCCGAAGCCACCCTCCGATCACATTAACCTTGACAGAGAATCATTACGGAAGCAAACCCTAGGCTAGATAGCTAGACAAAGGGTAGTGCACCTTTCCCCAAGGATAGTGCATCAACAAGAGCTGATCAGATAGTACAAACCCTAACCAAGAGATAGTCCAAGCCAATCGTGATCTGCTAGCTAAAGCAACTGCAATGGTAGCTCTCCTCAAACCTGCGCACAAGACTGGGCACTACAGTGCGCACAAGTTGTTTCTCTACAATTTTGAGACTGCCTGCCAGAATGAGAACTGGCCTCCTGTATTTATACTAATTATGGCTAACTGCCTGGGACAACTTCTCATTCTGGGTATCTGTCTATTCGGTATATATTAATTATTCTATTCGACTTCTTCTCTTGGAGGCTAATAACCTAATATAAATTATCCTCTTGAGACGACATGTCTTCTAGGGTTATTAACCAACTCATTAGGATTTCTTCTTTCTTTCCAGAGTATTCTATTCTCGTCAGGTTTACACGTGGAGGTAAATACCTCTCGAAGCTACCATAATATCAACACTCCCTCATAGCTAGGGAGGTATTACAGGTAATGGTCTTGAGCATGAACATACCATTCACCTGGTAGCATCAACATAGACTATCTTATGACTAGATCGTGAGCACCATCATCACCATCAGTATCATTAGCCGTATCATTTCTCAAAACCATACTCCATATGAGTAATTAGACATGATGTTGGATAAGTCACTCACACCACAGAGTGATACAAGATCCATTCTTCTAATATGGACATATGTCCTAGAAGAGTAAATGTTCTGAACCATTTTCTGTCTGGGAAATTTATGTTCTTTGATCATCCATCTAGCTGATAATCATTTCCAATATTGTTGATAGTCTTCAAGGAAATAAAAATAAAAATAGAACACAATTGTGTCTATCCATAGTAGTACATAACTACAATCCATTGGTACACTACCACACCAAGTAACAAACAAGTACTTGATCAGTAACGTATAGTCACAAACAGTGGAACATATCCACCACAATAGTATACATCTATTTTCATACATTTTTCATAACAATCATCCAATATCAACCTGCACAAAAACAATGTTATGATATAAACTGAATCATTTGGGCCAATATTTCACTCACAACTATGAGATCTGAAAGAATATCTTCCCTCAGAGTAGAACATCAATGATGGGCTATCTGCCTTATTCTTCTTAAACAAGGATAAACGATTTTTCTAATTTCTGAGCCTGGACCACTCCTCACCCTGGGCCATTCCTCCGACACTAAACAAAGTGTAACCTGGAGAGAATGAATCTTCCCTAAGGAATGCATGTCCCTGATTTCTGAGCTTGGACCATTCCCCACCCTGGGCCATTCCTCCGGCACTAAACAAAGTGCAACCTGGAGAGAATGAATACACCCTAAGGAATGATATCCGGACCATTTCCTTTATTAACCACAAGAGGAAAAGACTATCCTGTACCAACCTCCAAAACAGACCAGTCCTCATGTTAACCACAATGAGAAATCGTTGCCCGGCGAGGTGGGCCAGTCTTCTTGAGTAACCCTCAAGAAGAGAGACTACCCTAGACCACTCTCCATGTTAACCACAATGGGAAGTCGTTGTCTATGGTACATCAACAATCTGGACCATTTTCAAAATTGGAAAATGTCTGTCCATCAGAAATCTCAATCCACTTTCCGAACTGGTAAGAATTTGCTCATCATGGACCATTCTTCAAACTGAAAAATGATTGTCCATCAATCAATAATACATCAGTGCTCCCTCCCAAC
Source organism: Picea glauca (assembly GCA_000966675.3). Classification (NCBI taxonomy): domain Eukaryota; kingdom Viridiplantae; phylum Streptophyta; class Pinopsida; order Pinales; family Pinaceae; genus Picea; species Picea glauca. Next base: position 644 of record JZKD02S1323900.1, on the reverse strand, counting down.
CTGGGAGTCATCTCTTCCTTTTTCAATAAGGAAGTCATCTCCACGAGCTCCAGCTTGAGTATGCAAGCTCTTTCGTTTTGAATAGAAGCTTTACCAAAATGTCTGCTTATCTGCTCATCTGTCGAGATATGTATTGGAGAACCACTTTCTCCTTTATGGACTTCATCACGGATAATGTAATGCTTGATTTCAAATGTACTTTGGTCTGGAACACTCGTTTTCTCTAAAGGCTTCATGTAGCTCTGATTAATAGACTATATTATTGTTGGAAAACTGGAACATATCCATGTGGCACTTCTTCTGTCATCATGAGATCTGATCTACTGAGTAATCATCTTGATACAATATCTTTGTTATAGAAAAATTGTCACCATGCTTCTGCTGTGCACTGGAGGTTCTCCACCAAGTTATCTTTTTCCATTTGCATACAAGGGTCTCTTTCTGGTATGCCTCAAAGTATTGAGGTTGCTTTTCATACGCTCTTTGTTCAATTTCTCTGGAGAACAGTCTTTGCATTTATCTAATGTAGAATTCCAACTCATGGATGTTACAGATGATATAATGACTCATGTAGAGATATGTCTGGTTTACTGGAACAAGTAATCATCATAGTCTTCTCCCTCCATCTAGGAGAACCTCTAGTT
>JZKD02S1323877.1:188225-204341 GCA_000966675.3 Picea glauca | reverse complement strand
CCAAATATCTATGTAGAAATGATGTTTTCACATCTAGAGATACTCTAACGCAAGATAAAGTAAAGAAACTAGTGCTAACAAAACAGGAATTGAAACAAGATTCACAACTGGTGAAAATATTTCATGAAAATCAATACCTTCATTTTAAGAATACCCTTTTTCTACCATCATTTCTTTATACCTTTCAACTTCATCATCATCACCCTTTCTCAGTTTCTATATCCACTTGCAACTGACAACCTTCATGTCTTATGGAAGTTCTACCAAGTCCCATGTTGTATTCCTCCCTAAGACATCCATTTCTTCTCTCATAACTTCTTTATGTTTAACACTTTCAGATCCCTTCATTGTTTCCTCATAACAACTAAGTTCTCCATAATTAGAAACCAAAGTCACAAATGAAACATAATGATTATATGTTGTAGGAGGATTCCTAACCCGTGTAGATATCCCTAGATATGGTTGAGGCATATCCATAGTTTCCTGGTTTTTTTTTGCATCTTCATCATATTCTTCTAGAAATTCTTCATGGTCCTCCTTTTCTGAAGATGGTTGAGTCTCCAACTCAAATTGTTCAAATTGTGGTACTTGTTCGTGTCTCACTTCAACACATACCATATATGATTTTATGAATGAGGATTCATCAAATACTACATCTATGTTGATGATTAGTTTGTGGGATGTAGGATCGCACAGTATGTACCCCTTAACTCCATCACCATCACCAAGAATGATATATTTCTTTAATCTAGGATCTAACTTAGAACATTGATCTTTAGAAATAAGAGCATAAGAGTCACAGCCAAATATTATTATATTTGAATAATCACATGAAGGACCTGTCCATACCTCTTCTAGAATCTTAAAGTTTATTGTAGTTGATGGTGACTGATTTATCAGATAGAATTATGTAAGAACTGCTTCTTCCCACAATTCCTATTGCAACTTGCCATTATTGAGCATGCTCCCTTCTCTCTCTAGAAGAGTCATATTCATGCGTTCATTAACACCATTTCGCTGAGTCTTATGTCTTTTGATCCCATCTTCCTTCCAATAGTTTTAAAATTCCATAGATGTGAACTCACCTCCATTATCTGTTCTTAAACACTTGATTGAATTGTCATTTCTCTTTTAAACCAAAGCACTAAATTTCTTAAAACTATTCAATACATAAGATTTTGTTTTTAGTAAATAGATCCATACCTTTCTAGAGTAATCATCTATTAATATGACGCAACCTTCCTGCTCCTCAGAGAATGGTCGCGATCACCAGGACCTTCTCTTGCACAGGCCCGAAGAGTTAAAGAACTCTTCCAACTCCTCTCGGGAGTTCTCTCTACCCACAGCTCTCCTTCGGCGATCTCCTCTTCACATCTCGGGAGATCGGGTTTCGCGGTATCGTGAAACTCGCAAACACAGTTCTCATGCAATTTGAAACCCCGAACCCCGATGGGTCAAAGTTCAATGTTCACACACCTGTCGGAGATTTCCCTTTCGGGATATCGCTACTCGCGATATCAATGCTCTGAAATTCCAAACCTCGAGTACCGATGTACCAATTCCCCGATACAGCGCCACCTGTATTCCACTAGCTTCTGGGGTCCCACATTGCCACGTCACCATTGGGATTTCACGGATCGCGGATCCGTCCTACAAGAGTTCTCACTTGTCAGGAACCCCGATTCTCGGAACCTCGATAAGCCGATATGCGATGGCTATGGGTTCTTCATGCGCTCAAGGGTTAAATCCCTCTCTACTTCTCTCAGATCTGACGGTCTGCAGGACTTCGTGATTATCCACAGCGATCCCTAGCCGTCGATTCTCCTCCTTGATGAATCTTTCCGCTCCAAAGCCTCGTCCTGCTCGAGCCTCTCTTGGTCTTGCTTCCAGGAACTTTGAAGGGTCTATCCCTCCTGAGATTAATTACTCTGACTCCTTCAGAGAATTTTCACCCACTTCTAGCACTCAACCCCAACAGTTCTCGAAGTGTTGAGTTCTTCCAGACTCTGTGCACTTTCGGTCAACAGTAATCCCTGCCTTCCTTTCCTTAGACTAACTGTTGAGATTTCGACCTCGGCCTGCACTCCTCCTGCATGAAACGAGTAACCCAATTCGACTTCTGGGCAGATGAGAATAAGAGTTTAACTGTCTGGCCTCATCAACGCACTCTATACGGATGAATTCCACTGCACTCTATGCAGGAATTTCATGGCTTAGACGGAGAAACAATTGAAACTCATTATCCTCTCTCTCACAGATTTCAATTCAACTATGAAACCACATACACAGCATATCAAAGCAAATGCATGACAGAAAGAAAACATCCATGAGCATAATATCAACACAGAGAAACAACACAAACCATAAAAGTGAATCAAAGATTTCCTTCTATTAATTCAATCTATACATGGGTGTTCTTCACCAGTTCTCTGCTCTTCTCTTCTCTTCTGAATGCTTGATAATCCAGAATAATGTTACAATGTACAAAGGAGGGTGCCTATATTCCGTTTTCCCTCTCGAATTCTACAACTATCAAATCTACAATAAATTCCTATCTAACAGCATTAAATCTAATAAATGCCTTCCTATCTATAATACAATACAAGTGCGCTTCATTACATTAACTCATTAATGCTTGGTGCAACCACATCAAGGTGAAATTCAAAAACAAGTTTGTTGGCTTGTCCAGCTCTTATCTACCTCCACGCGTTGGCTCGCTTGATGAGTGAGCGATGCTCTTGCATCATACTCCTCGGCTCGAAAGATTTCATGGGCTCCTGTCCATGAGCTCTTGCACAGTCTACCCATGCTCCTGTATAACTGCTTCTATTTCCCAGCTGGCATCTTCCACTGGGTGATTCTCCCATTTCACCAGGTATTCAAAATACTGCTTTCTTCTGGTCTTTCTGCCCACTCGTTTTTCCAGTATGCACTCCATCTGCGGTTTCACTGCAACCGATAACTGCTTCTACCACTGGACTTCTGGTTCTTCAGTTCCAGCCTCTGCTTCTCCATTAGCCGTGTATGGGTATAAATCTGACACATTGAAAATCAAAGATATCTCGATGCCATCCGGCAATTCAATCTCATAGGCGTTCTCCCAGAATTTCTTCAGGACTTTGCATGGCCCGATTTTCTTCATCTTGAGCTTGTTATATGTTCCCCTTGGGAACCTTTCCTTCCTCAGGTGCGTGAGAACCATGTCACCAACTTTAAACTGAAGTTGTCTCTTCCATTGATTGGCTCTGCGCTTATACTCCTGATTTGCATCCATTAGTCGCTGCTTCACCTTTGTGTGAAGTTCTCTCATCACTTCAGCGAATTCTTCAGCGCTCGCGCTGCCAGTTTCAGCCTATCCTGACTCCTTGAGCTCAACTCCCCTCAGTTGTGTTCCATACAAAATCTGGAATGGGCTTTTTCCTGTACTCCGATTCACCAAATCGTTGTACGCAAACTCTGCCTATGGTAATATCTGGTCCCAACTGCTGTGGTGTTCTATCACTAAGCTTCTCAACAGATCTCCCAAACTTCTGTTGACTACTTCTGTCTACCCATCCCTCTGCAGATGATAAGCTGAACTAAAGGCCAGATTAGTTCCCAGCTTCTTCCACAACGTCCTCCAAAAATGACCTATGAATTTAGTATCCCTGTCCGAGACTATGCTTCTCGGCAATCCATGCAACCTAACAATTTCTTTGAAAAACAAGTTCGCGATGTGGCTCACATTGCTGGTCTTATGACATAGAATAAAATGTGCCATCTTCAAGAACCTGTCTACCACTACAAATATGGAATCAACTCCTCGCTGAGTCCTCGACAATCCCAGAACAAAATCCATATTGATTGCCTCCCATGGCCTTTCAGGTATGGGCAATGGCTGATATAACCCAGCATTCTGCTTTCGGCCCTTTGAATGTTGACAAATCCTACACCTTTCAACAAACCTCTCTACGTCTGCTCACATGCCTGGCCAATAATACGATTTGCTCAGCTTCGCGAATGTTTTATCATGTCCAAAGTGACCTGCTAATCCGCCACTGTGTTTTTCCTTCACCAAATTATCCCTCATGGAGCAATTCGGTATGCACAATTGATTGCCTCTAAACAACAATCCCTCCTAAATCATGTAATCCATCCATGGGCTCCGATCTCTGAGAACTGGATTCTCAGCGGCCTCGTATGCTTCTCCAAAATCTGCATCACCTGCATACATATCTTTTAGATTTTCAAAACCCAAGGTTTTGACCCTGAACTCCTGCAACAGTAAACATTTCCTGCTCAAAGCATCAGCTACTTTGTTAGCAGTTCCTGAAATGTGCTTAATCACAAATGTGAAATTTTGCATGTACTCTACCCATTTTGCATGCTTTTGGTTCAACTTCTGTTGTTGACTTACAAACTGCAATGCATGATTATCATTGTACAGAACGAATTCCTTGGGTATCAGGTAATGCCTCCACTTTTTTAATACATGTATGATGGCATAAAAGTATTTATCATATGTGGAGTATTTCAGCTTTGCATCATCCAGCTTCTCGCTGTAATATGCAATAGGTTTGTCATCTTGACTCAGGACCCCTCCAACAGCATACCCACTGGCATCACACTTCACCTGAAATGTTTTCTGAAAATCAGGCAACACCAGAATTGGTTGCTCTATGATCTTTCGCTTCAACAGATTGAAGTTTTTCTCAGCCTCTGCTGTCCAATGAAAAACTTTATGCCGCTTCTTCACGGTATCCATCATTTCGACGCTAATTCCATTAAAATTCCAAATGAATTTCCTGTAGAAACTAGCTAAACCATGGCAACTTCTCACCTCGAAAACATTTCTCAGTGATGGCCAATTCCTGATCACTTCTACCTTCTCTGGATCCATCTTCAATTCATTCGCTGAGATTACAAAACCCAAATAGATGAGTTCTGTCTGCATGAATGAGCACTTCTTCAAATTGATCAACAACTTCTCCTGCTGTAGCTTCCTCATCACAATGGCTAAATGTCTCAAGTGTTCAGCCTTTGTCTTGCTGAAAATCAGTATATCGTCCAGATACACGACCACAAATTTGCCAATGAATTCCCTCAGGACTTCATTCATCAGCCTCATGAATGTGCTTGGCGCGTTTGTCAAACCAAACAACATGACTAGCCATTCGTACAAACCTTCATTTGTCTTGAATGTTGTCTTCCATTCATCTCCCTCTCTCATGCGAATCTGGTGGTATCCACTCTTGAGATCAATCTTCGAAAAATAATTTGCCCCACTCAGGCAATCCATCAGATCGTCCATTCTCGGCAGTGGAAATCTGTACCTAATGGTAATCTTGTTTATCGCCCTGGAGTCTGTACACATTCTCCAGCCTCCATTCTTCTTCGGACTTAGTATTGTTGGAACAACACACGTACTGAGACTCTCCCTGACCAGTCCTTTGTCCAGCAAATCCTGAACCTGGCTTTTGACCTCCTCATTCTCCTAAGGTGTCAATCTATACGTGGCCTTATTCGGTAAACTTGCTCCGGGTATGAGGTCGATATGATGACTCACACTCCTCATCGGTGGCAACGAACGAGGTAGTTCGTCCACGATGATATCAGCGAACTCCCCGAGCAATTCCTGAATCTCATCTGGCAAGATGTCCACTCTTGTGCTTGTCAGAATAATTCTCGGCTTTCTGACAACAAAGAATTGTGGATCTTCGTTCTTCTCCATCTCTATGAGAATCTCCTTCCCACTCATGAGAAGTATGGTGTTGTTTACTTCTGTCTTTACTTCTTTATCTTTTATCGGAAGCAATCTATGGGTCCTCCCATCTTTATCTAGAGTATATGTGTTCATCCTCCCATCATGAACAACATTTCGATCATACTTCCATGGTCTACCCAGCAATATGTGACATACGTCCATAGGAATAACATCACACAGAGTCTCATCATGGTAATTCCCAATCTTGAATTTAACTAAGAATTGTTTAGTGACACTTACCCGGTGTCCTTTTTGTAACCATGAGACTTTATATGGACTCGAGTGCTTAGTTGTTTCCAGCTCCAGCTTTTCCACCATCTCGGTTGAAACGAGATTATCAGTGCTTCCAATGTCAACTATGACCTTGCATTTTCGATCCTTGGCTATGCAAGCCGTTCTGAATAGTCCACTCCTCTGTACTGAGCTTTCCACCTCTTTCTCAGGTGTCAAAAGAATCTTATGCATCCCAAGCGACCTTCCGCTGTCTGCATCTTCTGTCTCAGCATCACACCTCTGCGCCTCAGTGATGTGAGTTTCTCCTTTGTCCATTTTCCTATCTGGACAATCCACGGCTTTATGTCCGTCCTTTCCACATGTAAAACATGTGATGATTCCTCCATGGCCTCTTCCTCTACCTCGGTTACGAGGAATAGCATTGGCGTCAGCATATCCGCCACCCTGCTCTGTATGCTGCCTCCTCGGCTCAGCATATTGCTGCCTTGGTTGTGAGGTTCCACCTCTCTCAACCTTACCCTGAGGTCTCTTCCATTCCTCTTCGGGTTTCTGAGTTCTTTCTTGTGCAACTGCCTTGCCTCTAGGCTGACTCCTGCCTCACCCTCGCTTACCTTGCTTGCGGCTCAGCTTTTCCTCGGCTTTCAGAGCCATCTGGTACGCATCCTCAACTGTTCGGATGGTAACCATGCTTAATTCATCGTGAATGTCATACCTCAACCCATTCAATTATCTCGCCACCTTTTCATCATCGCTCTCCCGATGACCTGCTCGAATATTGAGCTTGTAAAAATCCTCGGTGTACTCCCTCACCATCATCAACTTCTGTCTCAGGTTCTGCATTCGCCTGAACAGTGTGATCTGGTAGTCTCTGGGGATGAATTTCGCTTTCATCTTCGTGATCATCCTATCCCAGCTCTTATTTTTCTGTTTTCCTTTGCAACGCCTATCAGCCTGCAACTCATCCCACCATAAGGCTGCATGTCCCTTCAACTTGGTAACATCATGCCTTACCTTCTTGTCCTCTTCGATATCTTCATAGTCGAAGTCGAGTGCTCGGATCCAATCCAACAACTCTTCTGCATCTAGAGTTCCCTCATAGACGGGAATGTCCATCTTGGTTTTAGAACTCATCCGGGCGATGGCTTTTATCAATCGCTCTGTGGATGCGTCCTCTGTTGTGACCTCTTCTGCATGTCCATCTTCCTCTTCCACCTCAGAATCACTGAACTCTCCAGCGCCGACTCCGCGTCTCTGCGCTGTCTCCATCTCCTCGAGCCTTTCTCGGAGATCTCTCATTTGTCGCTCCATCTCTGGGTTTCCTGATGGTCTACCCCTTCTCCGGGCATCCATGTCTTCTCGATCAGGTGACTGCCTTTCTCTCCTAGGTGGCATGGTGTACTTCTGTCTCTGCTATAGAAAATAGAGACGTACCCGCTTTGATACCACTTGACGCAACCTTCCCGCTCCTCGGAGAATGGTCACGATCACCAGGACCTTCTCTTGCACAGGCCCGAAGAGTTAAAGAACTCTTCCAACTCCTCTCGGGAGTTCTCTCTACCCACAACTCTCCTTCGGCGATCTCCTCTTCACATCTCGGGAGATCGGTTTTCGTGGTATCGCGAAACTCGCAAACACAGTTCTCATGCAATTTGAAACCCCGAACCCTGATGGGTCAAAGGTCAACGTTCACACACATGTCGGAGATGTCCCTTTCGGGATATCGCTACTCGCGATATCAATGCTCTGAACTTCCAAACCCCGAGTATCGATGTACCAATTCCCCGATAAAACGTCGCTTGTATTCCACTAGCTTTCGGGGTCCCACGTTGCCACGTCACCTTTGGGATTTCGCAGATCGCGGATCCGTCCTACAAGAGTTATCGCTTGTCGGGAACCCCGATTCTCCGAACCCCGATAAGCCGATATGCGATGGCTATGGGTTCTTCCTGCGTTCAAGGGTTAAATCCCTCGCTACTTCTCTCAGATCTGACGGTCTGCGGGACTTCGCAATTATCCACAGCGATCCCTAGCCGTCGATTCTCCTCCTTGATGAATCTTTCCGCTCCAAAGCCTCGTCCTGCTCGAGCCTCTCCTGGTCTTGCTTCCGGGAACTTTGAAGAATCTATCCCTCCTGAGCTTAATTACTCTGACTCCTTCAGAGAATTTTCACCCACTTCTAGCACTCAACCCCAACAGTTCTCGAAGTGTTGAGTTCTTCCAGACTCTGTGCACTTTCGGTCAACAGTAATCCCTGCCTTCCTTTCCTTAGACTAACTGTTGAGATTTCGACCTCGGCCTGCACTCCTCCTGCATGAAACGAGTAACCCAATTCGACTTCTGGGCAGATGAGAATAAGAGTTTAACTGTCTGGCCTCATCAATGCACTCTATGCGGTTGAATTCCACTGCACTCTATGCAGGAATTTCATGGCTCAGACAGAGAAACAATTGAAACTCATTCTCCTCTCTCTCACATATTTCAATTCAACTATGAAACCACATACACAGCATATCAAAGCAAATGCATGACAGAAAGAAAACATCCATGAGCATAATATCAACACAGAGAAACAACACAAACCATGAAAGTGAATCAAAGATTTCCTTCTGTTAATTCAATCTGTACATGGGTGTTCTTCACCAGTTCTCTGCTCTTCTCTTCTCTTCTAAATGCTTGATAATCCAGAATAATGTTACAATGTACAAAGGAGGGTGCCTATATTCCGTTTACCCTCTCAAATTCTACAACTATCAAATCTACAATAAATTCCTTCCTATCTATAATACAATACAAGTGCGCTTCATTACATTAACTCATTAATGCTTGGCACAACCACATCAAGGTGAAATTCAAAAAGAAGTTTGTTGGCTTGTCCAGCTGTTCTCTGACTCCACGCGCTGGCTTGCTTGATGAGTGAGCGATGCTCCTGCATCATAATATCAAAAAATATGACAATACTCCAAAATAAATTGTAGGGGATTGTCTCCAAACATCTGAATAGTTGTAATAAAGGATACTTTTTCTTATATGTCTCCCTATTTTAAACTTTTTTCTACATTTTTTTCAAAAAAAAAAATACTTGTATAAATTCTAATTCAGAAGCATTAATCTTTGATGTGACTTACAATCAACGAGTACCTTAATCCTTCTATCACTGGTATGACCAAATTGTTGATGCTATAAATGAACAGAGTCACTTACACCTTCAGATGCTACCACTGATTTATTTATTTAAGTTCTTCCTTCAAGTAGTTAAAGGTTCCCGATCATGTTTTCCTTCATGAATACTAAGATTCCTTTATAAATCTTCAATACTCCACCTTGTGTTGTGTAACTTCCCGCTCTGGCACACTGAGCGAACTTATTCTTTGAGGACACTTGCTCACAAGTGATCTGGATTATTATGATATCAAAACATTTGTCTTTGATTATGATGCATCATGGGTGGAAGACATGTCGTTTTAGTACATTGACATAGACAGGTGCTATTGACTGAGTTTTTCTGAGTGTGCAGGGTTTTGACCTTGAGGATGCAGAGGCATCGATGGAACCCCTTGGACTCCAGATCGAGTTAGGGAGTGTGCTTTTGGGGTTTGATTGATTTATTGTGATATTAATACCGTTTGATTAGATGATATGATATGGACATGTATTGACATGATTGTTGATGATGCAGGCTAATGATAACTTGCCGACCAGACTCACATATGGAGTAAAGCGGTCACACACAACTACCAGAGAGGTTGAGGGAGAGGTGTGGTAAGCTGCCCTGCCACAACCTACTAGCACTCTCATCGTGGCTCGAACTATAGGTTAACGATTACCTAGTTCGAGAGGACTCACGATGCCATGAGGGCAGACTGCAACAGTCGCTCACGATGATTCTAAGGGGCAAGCAATAAGGTGGGGGCCTTATTACTTAGAAGCCCTTAGTCTCCCACAAGTTCACCTGACATAGTTTTGACTCCAGGGGTTATTGATGTCTACCAATCATTCAAGAGGCGAGTGGCACCCTTGGAGCACATGGTGTGTCCTGAAGGGCACGTCGCACAAAAGAAACACAAGAGGCAAGTGGTACCCTTGGAGCACGTAGTGCATCCTGAAGGGCACATCGCGCAAAGGAACATATGAGGCGAGTGGAACCCTTGGAGCACCTAGTGTGTCCTGAAGGGCACGTCGCATTAATGATGATAGAGGGAGGAACCTAGATGGCCCTAAGACAGACAACACATTAAGAAATTTTAAAAACAACTTCCCTAAATAAATGTCGCCCAGTTCAAAATCTAAGTTCTAAGCCTAAAACTTCTCTAGGGGTAAAATTTTGTCCACCCTTAAGAAAATATACCATATAAAAATAAAATAATAAAATTTAATCTAAAAACCACTTAAGTAATAGTTTTGGTCTTCATAAAATTTTTGGGGTAAAATGAAGAGAGTAAGAATTTAATTAAAATCAGTGGATATAAAATGTCAAGAAGAAATTAATTTATTTTAACTTTTGATAATTTCAAAAGGTACCAAATTAATAATAAAAGTAAAAAGAGAATAACTTGCACAACTATCTTTTCTATCTCTAATAAAAAAAGGAACGAAGGAAATGTAAAAATTAGGAAATTAGGGAAAGGAGGTAATCTAAAGAGGGAAAGAGGGGAACTCATGATAAAAAGAAAGAAACCAACTTAGGAAAGAGTCAACATTTAAAGAAACTTCTAATTTTGAACTGATTTAGCAATTTCTTTATAGGGAAAGCTTTTAAAACCTATAAGGGAATCTAGGGACACCTAGAAGTAAATTTAGGAGTAACTCTAAGTGGGTGAGGGAAATGAGACAATAAATAAATTAAAGAAAATAATTATTGGAGGAAAGTGGGGTATGGATGACACTTGTACAAACGAGAAATTTTAGAAGATTTTTATTAAAACTTAAATTAAATGAGATTTAGGGAAAGATTGAAAGTTCTAAAACTCTATAAGAGAGAGGAAGGAGGAGGAAGAATGTGGGATCAGTTGTTAGCGTAATGTTATGCTGTCGGATTAGTGACTTGACTGATTTACTTGTCGGAGTTGGGATTTCACAGCTCGGAGAGGAGTGGTAGCTTGGCCTTGCGAGGCGAGCTGGGAGCTAGACATACCATCTGGATAGTCTCTGGCCCCTTTGGAGCTCTAGGGGCTAAGGGGGAAGCAGATTACCCCTAGCGTTGGTGGGGAGGTATCAGTGAGGTCTCGATGGTCAGCGAGCGAGAGAAACACAGAGTGTGTGGACATCATCGAGGTGGGAAATAAGGCAAAGGTATGCTCATTTATTTTGTAGAGTAGATTGAATTAGGAACTTGTGCTTAAATCTTCTTGTGATGGGCAAAGTAAGTTGATGGTTTAAATTATATAACTCTTTCTGAAACTCCTAAATACCTTCAACGATTGCAATGATAAACCTTAGTTAATGAATGCTGAAACTCCTGGTTGTTCAAAAATTGCTAGTTGTTAAAATTCATTGAATCTTTTCATTGTACCTTCTGATGCCACTCAACGACTGTGGTAAGATCTACTCCTAATCGTACTTGTTATATGATCTACACTCTATAATTGAAAACAGATCTACACTCTAGAATTGAAAGCTCAATAGATACTCCTTGTAAAAGAGCTGTGATGAGGTTCACGCGTCGTTGGTGCAGCTCGTTGATTTCCATGCAGATATTTTCTTCAAACACTTCACCAAACAAAATAAAAGGGAATGCTTATTAAAGCTCAGAACATCTCAAGATCCAAGTTCCATGTTAATTCCTCACCCATTTTTTTTTATACACAGTACTAACCTCAGACTCGCGTCAATGGGATTTTGGTTGTTGCAAAAAGGCATTTCTTTTCATTAATTACCAAATAATGTTTTGCTTTCCCAAGGTCATATTACTAGCATTGTTTGCGACACAAGATTCTCAAACAGGGTTTCTGTTTTGTTTGGTATAGTGTTTCTGGAACCCATCTCCTTTGTATTGCTGGTAGTTTTGCCCCGAGTTGTTGATGTGAAATAGATAAAATTTATATATATATATATATGTGTGTGTGTGTGTGTGTGTGTTTGTGTGTACCTCCTATGCCATTTTGATAAAAACTTCGAATTCGTACTGTAATGGCAAATCATTCTATATTAGATAGATAGATAATCCACTGTTAATTAAAAAGGATATAAAAATTCGTCGGCTAAAGCCTACGATTCCTTGATGTGTAAGTCTTGTAATTTCACCTGTTCTAAATGCATGGATTCGAGGTGAAAAGCTGTAACATCCCTCTCTGGCGCACTTAGAAAACTTATTCTTTGAGGACAATTGCTCGCAAGTGATCTGGATTTTTATGATGATAAAACATTTATCCTTGATGATGATGCATGATGATAGATGACATGATGTTTTACTTCTTTGATATAAACAGGTGTTATTGACTCAGTATTATTGAGTGAGTAGGGTTTTTGACCGGGAGGATGCAGAGGCATCGACGGAACCCTTGGACTCCGGATTGAGTCAGGGAGTGTGCTACTTGAGTTGATTTATTTACCATGATATTTATTGATTTGATGATATGCTGTGGAATGATCTGACATGATGGTTGATGATGCAGGCTGACGATAGCTTGTCGACCAGACTCACATATGGAGTAAAGGGGCCACACATGATTTCCAGAGAGGTTGAGGGAGAGGTGTGGACAACAACCCTGCCACAGCCTACTAGCACTCCCATCGTGGCTCAAACTGTAGGTTAACGATTACCTAGTTTGAGAGGATCCACGATGTCGTGAGGGCAGATTGCGACAGTCGCTCACGATGATTCTAAGGGGCACGCAATAAGGTGGGGGCCTTATTCCTTATATCCCTTAGTCTCCCACAAGATCACCTGGTAGAGTGTTGAATCCAGAGGTTATAGATGACTACCAATTAGTCAAGTCGGCGAGTGGCACCCTTAGGGCACGTGGTGCATCCTGAAGGGCACGTCGCGCAACAGAAACAAACGAGGTGAGTGGCCCCCTTGGAGCACGTAGTGCGTCCTGAAAGGCACGTCGCATTGATAATGATGATGAGACAAACCTAGATGACACTAAGACCTTAACGCCTTAAGCAATTCTCAAAACGACTCCCCTAATTAATTGTCGCCCAATTCAAATCTAAACCTAAATTTAAAACATCTCTAAGATAAAATTTGGATTAGCCTTAAGAAATGACCCTACAGAGATAAACATAAGGACGCAAACTAAAACACTCCAAAGTATTAGTTAAAGTCTTCTTAAATTAAGGGGGGTAAAGTAACGAGGGAGATAAATTAATTGAAACGCATGGTTTTTAAAGTATAAAGAAGAAATAAAATTATTTAAAGTATGGGAGGATAAAAGTTATGATTTAAAAATAAAAAATAAAAAAAATTAAAAATTAAAAGATTAATTAGTGCATTTATCTTTTGGTTTAGAAAAAAAAAGAGAGAGAGAGAGAGAGAGGGAAAGGGAAAGGAATAAATAATAACAATAGGGAAACTTGTAATAAAGGAAACATAATAAAGGAAAGTAGGGGACATAGGGTAAAAAGCAAAAAGGAATCAACAAATAAGGACTTACTAAAATGAACTAAATTTTAGCAACTTCATTTAGGGAAAGTTATTAAAAGAATGTAAGGGGATCTAGGAACACCTAGGAGTAAATTTAGGAGCGACTCTAGGTGGGTGAGGGAAATGAGTCTTTTAATTTTTTTTAAAGAAAATAATTTTGGAGAAATGTGGGGGATGAGTGACACTTGGACGACAGAGAATTTTTAGAGGATTGTCATTAAAACTTAAATTAATAGTGATTTAGGGAAGGTAGGTGGGTCTCAAATTCTATAAAAGAAGGGGAAGATGAGGAAGAATGGGGGGAACGGTTAGCGTAACGTTACACTGCCGGATTTTGGCTTGACTGATTGCTTGTGAGGAGTTGGGTTTTTCTCAGCTCGGATTGAGTGGTAGCTCATCCTTGCGAGGCGAGCTGAGAAGCTAGACTTATCTTCTGGATTTGTGTGGCCCCTTTGCGGCTCAGGGGGCTAAGGGGGAAGCAGAGTATCCCTAGCGTTTGGCTGGGAGGTACTGGTGAGGTATCTACGGTCGGCGAGCATGAGCGGAAAGGAGCGCGGGACATCAACGGAGCGCGCGGACGACACCCGAGGACAGAGTTGAGGCAACGGTATGGTTGTTTTTAAATTGGTAGAATAGGATGCATTATGATATGTGCTGGTATCAAATATTGGTTTTGATTGGATTTAATGGCTGTCATATTTTTCTACTCGGCGATTATAAGTGTAGCTGCTGCAACCTTTTGATTTAAAAATGTTCTAGTGATATGTAGTGTGGCTGATATCATGCACCGATTTATATGCTATGGGTTTGGGGATTAAATTACAGTTACTAGCTGTTGAGAAGCCTCATATAATGAATTTGATTACCGATGTTAATGCCTCTGAAAACAAGTTTTTATTTCTCTCCTAGCTATTCAAAAATAAAAATAAAACAACAACAATGATCCCGTCGGCCCCTTTATGCGTCAAGCCTTGTAGATGTCATGCTTATATTTATTATTTTTGTGCTAGTCAGCCTTGACGGTGTCGTATAAATAGTTCGTTCTCCTCTGCGATCATTACCCCTGCTAATTCTGGAATTTGAAAGGTGAATTGGGATTCGCGGTGATGTAAATTTTTCTTGCAATTCGTTTTACCTTGGTTGCTGTAATTTCATGGAGTGCTTTACCATTCTGTTCTTGTAAATCGTCTGGCAAATCCGTTTGGCATTATTGCTGTAATTTCGTGGAGGGAATGGTCATGATGTTCCTGTAAAGAAAAAAATCATACTGTCATTTCGTTTTACTTTTTGTTGCAAATATTGCTGAGGGTATTGACATCCCGTTCCTGTAAAACCGTTCTGGTGATTCCCATGAGGATCTCTGCATTCCTTTGTGGTCTACGTTTGAGTTATTGCTGCCATCTTCAGTGACTGTGGGTGTTTCCCATTAGCGGCCTGCTTTTTATTTTATTGTTGGGCATCTCGATTGTGACCTGGACGTTTTATTCCATTTATGATTTGCTGTGTGTGTCATATCGTTTTTAATGACTGTGTACATTCCTAATTCAACGTGTGTTTGTACAGATATGTGAGTTATTTCGACATTTTATTTTTGGGTGCGTTTGGACAGATGCGTGCGTTTAATTCTGCGTTTATTTAGGGTGTGTTTTATGGCTGCGTTGTACAGTAGTCGCCTTGGTTGCATCCAAATTTAGAACATCGTCGAATCATTGTTAAAGATAATGCAACTTACAATAGATTTTTTCCACAGTGCTGGATCACTCGATTGGAATTTATGATATTTTTTTATTTGCATGGTCGGGGCAATGTCCTAGAAGATTACGGTTTTTTTTTCCAGTAGAGTTCATCCTTCTCTCGAATCTGAGACCTTAACCTGTAGGGCCCTTACATTAAATTCGCATTACTGATTAATAGGAAAGGCGATATGGATTTTTACTGGTCTTATCATTGCAGCTCCATGTGTCAGCAATAACACTGCAACGTAAACTTCTTTTTTTTTAAATCGAATATTGAAACGTAAGGGAATTGATATGATTAGGTTAATGGAATGTTACCCTAGTGTCCTTTATTATAGCAAGTAAATTGTAAACTCGCAACTGATTGGCTCTTTCTGAGTGGTATTTGCATGAATTGGTTCTTTCTTTGGCCAGCGCCGATTATGCGCCCCTAACTCGCTGCTGATTTTGTAAACAAGTTATACACTACATAAATTTGAGGAAAAGTTTTTCTTGGAAAAAGGGTAAAATGTAAACTCTTTCTTTTTAATTAAATAATTTTGTAATATAAAGGGGATGATATGGAAAGGTTATGGTAATATGGATGAATGTTGATTAATTTATGGAAGGGGCATTGTAACTTCATTTCCTGGGGGGCATACAAGGAGTAATATGATTAGTTATTGATATTTAATTGCAAGTGATCATGATAGAAATGGGATGTGTAATGTTTACATAATTTTAGGGCATAAGACGTGATGTGTTATGATAATGTTAATCTGATGTTAATGGTGGAGTTAATTCTATAGTAGCCTAATGTTGTTATTTTTATGATAATG
>JZKD02S1323877.1:166895-181498 GCA_000966675.3 Picea glauca | reverse complement strand
TCGCAAGTGATATGGATTTTTATGATGATAAAACATTTATCCTTGATGATGATGCGTTATGATAGATGACATGATGTTTTACTTCTTTGATATAAACAGGTGCTATTGACTCAGTCTTATTGAGTATGCAGGGTTTTTGACCTGGAGGATGCAGAGGCATCGACGGAACCCTTGGACTTCGAATTGAGTCAGGGAGTGTGCTACTTGAGTTGATTTATTTACCATGATATTTATTGATTTGATGATATGTTGTTGACATGATCTGACATGATGGTTGATGATGTAGGCTGACGATAGCTTGTCGAACAGAATCACATATGGAGTAAAGGGGCCACACACGATTTCCAGAGAGGTTGAGGGAGAGGTGTGGACAGCAGCCCTGCCACAACCTACTAGCACTCCCGTCGTGGCTCGAACTGTAGGTTAACGATTACCTAGTTCGAGAGGATCCACGATGCCATGAGGGCAGACTGTGACATTCACTCACGATGATTCTAAGGGGCGCGCACGATTGATAATGATGATGAGACAAACCTAGATGACCCTAAGACCTTAACGCCATAAGAAATTCTCAAAACGACTCCCCTAATTAATTGTCGCCCAGTTCAAATCTAAACCTAAATTTAAAACAACTCTAAGATAAAATTTGGATTAGACTTAAGAAAAGACCCTACAGAGATAAACATAAGGATGCAAACTAAAACCCTCCTAAGTATTAGTTAAAGTCATCTTAAATTAAGGGGGGGTAAAGTAATGAGGGAGATAAATTAATTGAAACCCATGGTTTTTAAAGTATAAAGAAGAAATAAAATTATTTAAAGTGTGGGAGGATAAAAGTTATGATCAAAAAAAAAAAAATTAAAAGATTAATTAGTGCATTTATCTTTTGGTTAAAAAAAAAAGAGAGAGAAAAAGGGAGAGGAATAAATAATAAGAATAGGGAAACTTGTAATAAAGGAATGTAGGGGACATAGGGTAAAAAGAAAAAAGGAATCAGCAAATAAGGACTTACTAAAATGAACTAAATTTTAGCAACTTCATTTAGGGAGCGACTCTAGGTGGGTAAGGGAAATGAGTCTTTTAATTTTTTTTAAAGAAAATAATTTTGGAGAAACATGGGGGATGAGTGACACTTGGACGACAGAGAATTTTTAGAGGATTGTCATTAAAACTTAAATTAATAGTGATTTAGGGAAGGTAGGTGGGTCTCAAATTCTATAAGAGAAGGGGAAGATGAGTAAGAATGGGGGGAACGGTTAGCGTAACGTTACGCTGGCAGATTTTGGCTTGGTTGATTGCTTGTGAGGAGTTGGGGTTTCCTCAGCTCGGATTGAGTGGTAGCTCAGCCTTGTGAGGCGAGCTGAGAAGTTAGACTTATCTTCTGGATTTGTGTGGCCCCTTTGCGGCTCGGGGGGCTAAGGGTGAAGCAGAGTACCCCTAGCATTTGGCTGGGAGGTACTGGTGAGGTCTCTACGGTCGGCGAGTAGGAGCGGAAAGGAGTGTGGGACATCAATGGAGTGCGCAGACGACACCCGATGACGGAGTTGAGGCAACGATATGGTTGTTTTTAAATTGGTAGAATAGGATGCATTATGATATGTGCTGGTATCAAATATTGGTTGTGATTGGATTTAATGGCTGTCATATTTTTCTACTCGGCGATTATAAGTGTAGCTGTTGCAACCTTTTGATTTAAAAATGCTCTAGTGATATGTAGTGTGGCTGATATCATGCACCGATTTATATGCTATGGGTTTGGGGATTAAATTACAATTACTAGCTGTTGAGAAGCCTCATATAATGAATTTGATTACCGATGTTAATGCCTCTGAAAACAAGTTTTTATTTCTCTCCTGGTTATTCAAAAATAAAAATAAAACAACAACAATGATCCCGTTGGCCCCTTTCTGTGTCAAGCCTTGTAGATGTCGTGCTTATTTTTATTATTTTTGTGCTAGTCAGCCTTGACACTGTCATATAAATAGTCCCTTCTCCTCTGCAATCATTACCCCTGTTAATTCTGGAATTGGAAAGGTGAATTGGGATTCGCGGTGATGTAAATTTTTCTGGCAATTCGTTTTACCTTGGTTGCTGTAATTTCGTGGAGTGCCTTACCATTCTGTTCTTGTAAATTGTCTGGCAAATCCTATTGGCATTATTGTTGTAATTTCGTGGAGGGAATGGTCATTATGCTCCTGTAAAGAAAAAAATCGTACTGGCATTTCGTTTTACTTTGTGCTGCAAATATTGCTGAGGGTATTGACATCCCGTTCCTGTAAAACCGTTCTGCTGATTCCCATGAGGATCTCTGCGTTCCTTTGTGGTCTGCGTTTGAATTATTTTTGCCATCTTCAGTGACTGTGGGCGTTTCCCATTAGTGCCGTGCTTTTTATTTTATTCCTGGGCGTCTCCATTGTGACCTGGGCGTTTTATTCCATTTATGATTTGCTGTGTGTGTCATATCGTTTTTAATGACTGTGTGCGTTCCTAATTAAGCGTGCATTTGTACAGATATGTTAGTTATTTCAACGTTTTATTTTTGGGTGCGTTTGCACAGATGCGTGCGTTTAATTCTATGTTTATTTAGGGTGTGTTTTATGGATGCGTTGTACAGTAGTCGCATTGGTTGCATCCGAATTTAGAACATCATCGAATCATTGTTAAATATAAAGCAACTTACAATAGATTTTTGCGACAGTGCTGGATCACCCGATTGGAATTTATGATATTTTTTTATTTGCATGGTCGTGGCAATGTCCTAGAAGATTACTGGTTTTTTTTCCAGCAGAGTTCATCCTTCTCTCGAATCTGAGACCTTAACCTGTAGGGACCTTGCGTTAAATTCGCATTACTGATTAATAGGAAAGGCGATATGGCTTTTTACTGGTCTTATCATTGCCGCTCCAAGTGTCAGAAATAACACTGCAACGTAAACTTCTTTTTTTTTAAATCGAATATTGAAACGTAAGGGAATTGATATGATTAGGTTAATGGAATGTTACCCTAGTGTCCTTTATTATAGCAAGTAAATTGTAAACTCGCAACTGATTGGCTCTTTCTGAGTGGTATTTGCATGAATTGGTTCTTTCTTTGGCCAGCGCCGATTATGCGCCCCTAACTCGCTGCTGATTTTGTAAACAAGTTATACACTACATAAATTTGAGGAAAAGTTTTTCTTGGAAAAAGGGTAAAATGTAAACTCTTTCTTTTTAATTAAATAATTTTGTAATATAAAGGGGATGATATGGAAAGGTTATGGTAATATGGATGAATGTTGATTAATTTATGGAAGGGGCATTGTAACTTCATTTCCTGGGGGGCATACAAGGAGTAATATGATTAGTTATTGATATTTAATTGCAAGTGATCATGATAGAAATGGGATGTGTAATGTTTACATAATTTTAGGGCATAAGACGTGATGTGTTATGATAATGTTAATCTGATGTTAATGGTGGAGTTAATTCTATAGTAGCCTAATGTTGTTATTTTTATGATAATGTTGTTGAGATTTGTTGGATTGTTAACATATAATGAGTGACTTAAAACTATGAACAATCAGTCTTTAGGAATTACTATTGGGGAATCAAAATTAAATGTTTTTACTTTCTTTTAGGGGTAGATTAGGAAACTAGTGGACTAAAGGTGATTACAAGTAGTAACGAATCGAAATTTAATGCTAATTGAGTCATGGATAGTTCATCGCTCTAATGATGGTTGGTTGTTGTCAGAGTTCTTTTGGATTTTCGTCTTCAGTAGCAGTCGTGGTTTCCCTTAAGTATTAGTGTAACTGGTTGTAAGCATTATTTTGCTTGGTCTACTGTGTCAGGCGGGATGTAGACACCTCATTATAGCCCAGTATATAATTCCATGTGCGTTTTTTTTGTGTGTAAAGAATCCAGTGCCGTATCAAGAGTCTCGGGCCCTTTAAAGGTACGGTTTCCACTCTTGCGACACACCTGACAGAGATTACTAGTTTCTGCCTGAGCAGTCGGCCATGAGCTTATATGACATTCTCTCTCTCTAGAGCAGAGGACTAAGATTAAACGTCCTTCTTTTCTGTGAAGAAATAGTAAGCTCTACTACTATGGATTCTTCCGTCTGTGAATGTGTTGTACATAACACCTTGTGTCATTTTCTGCTTACAGTTGCTAGTTGTACGCCTTATGTCTAGGGACGCTTATCGCTTGTTGTTACTGTTGTATATCGTATGTCGTCTTGTTGCATTCATCTTGCTTGCATCTTGTTCATTGTCGGGTTACTAGTTTCTTCCTGAGGAGTCGGCCAGTAGCCTATTTGACCTTCTCTCTCTCCGGAGCAGAGAACTAAGATTAAACGCCCTGCTTTCCTGTGCAGAAATAGTAAACTCTACCATCATGGATTCTTCCCTCTGTGTTCTTATTGTGCATAACCTAGTATGTCGTTAAATGTTTGCGTTGTGCGCCTTATGCCTATGGTCGTATATTGTTTGCAGTTACTCGTCGCGTGCCTTCAGTCTTCTTGTGATGAACATCGTGGTTGCGTCTTGTTGGTTGTGGAGTGGCGACGTAGAGTCATGTGTGCTTGTTACTTCTACATGCACGCACACACATTAAACAAAAAAAAATTGCACCTGTTATTAGAGTGGTTTTCGTAACCAGGAGGTCGTTACAAAAGCTTGTAATTTCGCATGTTCTAAATGAATGGATTTGAGAGGTAAAGCTTGTAAATTCTTGTTTGTTTGTAAACGCATTGATTGATGTGTAAAGATTAATTTTTTCGCATGTTTAAGCGCCACTAATTACTGGGTAAACTTACATTTTGTTGTTTTAAAAAGGGCCACGAATTGCTGGGTAAACTTACATTTTGTTGTTTTAAAAAGGGCCATGATTTTGCTGTGTAAACATACAATTCGCCTGTTTAAAGAGCCATGATTTTTGTTGTGTAAAGATTTCAATCCCCCTGCATTTAAAGCCTTCAAATGGCTATGTACAGAACACCTTCCCGTTGTTTGAAAGCCTACGACGTGCCTACGTAAAGAACACATTGTTGTCTGTGTAAAATCTGATTGATTGGTTAGTTGTTCCTACTCTACTGTCAACACCTTTACCACCACCATATTAATGGATAACAACAACCTTCCACCTATATTCAGTTAACTTGGCAGAATTATCCTTAAATTCTCTTTAGTTTCCTTACTAATTTTGATTGCCACGTCTTTGCCTTACATTAATACCCAGATACTGGATCTTAACGCCTGGTTTCTTCGCCTTTTTGTTTATTCTAATGGTAGCTAGTAAATGTCTAACGACTATGATTTAATGATGAATTCATAAATTAGAAAACCCCGTCAACTTAATGAGTGATTATTGTATAAGTGGCCTTAGAGTATGGACATCATATTACCCTAATAATTGTGTAAGGGTGTAATCTAGAGTTAAATATATTTTGGTTCTCGTTTTATTGAGAAGTTTTAATAAGGGAATGGTTGTTATATAAATATTTTATGGTTGTTTTTGTTATAAATGAAATAGTTCATTTTCTCTTCTCCGTTAAATCTAGATATTTTTTTATATGCTATTTGAATGTGATTGGTCTGGTAACATATGTTTATTCTTGAGATAAAAGTACTTCTTAAGATCTTCTTAAATATTGCCCTCATTTTTAGGTTAATGTTGGTGTTAATTCTAATGATTGCGTTAAATGATTTTAGAATATTGCGTTAATTTGATTTAGGATTATAGATTAAATGTTAGTTATTGCGTTAATTGATAATTTATAACTATTCATTATTTTTACGATTGTAACTAATGATTAATTATATTGTTAAATGTTAATCTAGTCAAGTTCAGACTTGCACAATAAGGTCCTTTAAATGCTGAATTAGAGGGTACCTCGATGACCAATTCAATCTAAAGTTGCACAATGTAATGGCCTTAAGACTAGTTTAGATTGTACCTTAATGATATTTTCATTTAGACGTGTTAAGTGGCCTCGTGCTAGATGATTAACATAGACTGCATTTATGACTAGCTTGGCTCGACGAATAATCGGGATAGTGGTGAAGTCATTTGCTTATGTTTCTTGTTAAGGGTGTGGTTGTTTCTTTTTAATTAATGTGGTATTGGGTTGTAAACTTGTGTTGTGCTTGGTCTGCTTGTGTCGGGCTGGATGTAGACACCTCCATGTTCCTCAGAACAGTTTCCAGCCCTGAGACCTTAAATGGTTAAAATCGATGGGAACTTGGGCTTGAGAATTGCTTATGCGTCTTTGAGGTCCTAACCATTGCAGGGTAGGATGGATGGGTAGTCAGTCTTATTATTTTGTCGGTTGATTGTTGTTCATTACTGGCAGATGTTGATGTGCATCTTAGATCTTTATGTTGATATTGCAGTTGCATGCATCATGATTCATCGTCATGTGGCAGCGTAGAGTATAATGTCTTGTTACCCTTGTACACACGCACACACACAAAAAAAAAATTGCACTTGTTATAAGAGGTTTGTCGTTGTAATGAGGAGGATCGTTACAAGTTGTACACCTATAACCAATAGAATCTAGAACTCCCAAATATATTACGTTATTTCTAAGTTAGGGTACATGAATCACATCTATTAATGTTCTTATAGTACCATCATTCATTTTAATACATATTATAACAACCACAACAATTTTACAAGAAAAATGATTTCCCATAAAAACAACACCATCATCAATAGATTTGTAAGTTGAGAATCAATTTCTATAAAGACACATTTGGATGGATGCACCAAAATCTAATAACCAATGCTGATGTTGATGTGAAACATCACAAGTAGATAATACTTCATCAACTATACCTAAACCTGAACTTGTTTAAGATAAATTAGCTTCCTTTGATTCCTCTATGGAGTCCTCTTTGTATGCTTTCTATCGTTTCCGACAATCCTTCCTGTGATGACCAGATTTGCCACAGAACCAACATTTTTTCTTACCCTTATTTCCTTTTGACTTAGATCTTGATGTACTTCTATGATATTTCCCTCTTATCTAGATCGACCTATGACCATCATTTATTCTATAGTTGAAGTTTATTTAATTGGTCTTCCTCTCAATTCCTCACACAATAGAGCTCCCACAAACAATATCATAATCAATGACATATGTTGTGATAAAAAATATATATGTGACCAGATGGTCCCAAGGCTCGGGAAATTAACACACTAATGTGACTTCCTTGTCCTCATCTTCATATTTTACTTCAATACTAGATCATTGACAAATCAGAGAATTGAAAACATTTAAATGATCGACAATTTTTGCACCTTTTGATATCAATAAGATATACAAGCAATGACAAGAAAAAAACTGAGAAAAAAAATCACACAATGTTTATGTGGGAAAACCATTTTAAGAAAAAACCATGGGGAAATGGTAATCAGTATTCTTATTATTGAAAGAAGAATTACATCAGCCAAACACAAGCTTACAACCATCCTCTAACTCTGTTCCCACACACTGCGCTACACTACATTGTTGCCCTGACACCTCTATGATTTTTTTAGATATATAGGATCTAATAGAGAATTAGACAAACTGATTAAAACTTGATCGGCCAGTTACACAAATTCTTCACTATAGTGTGCATCCATGCACATTCTATTTTTACCTAATGTTGTGTGCATGCATCAGCATGGGAAATTAGTTGGGAGTTTGAACACATTCATCACAATATCATCCATTTTCCCATTGAATGTCTTTATGGCCTGAAGGTTGGCTTGAGAATTCTTGGCTCAGAAGACATGGAAGGATTCCACATGAAAATAGAGTGAAGAGTCAATTTGATTCCAATGAAGTTAGAATTGAATCTGACATCTTGTGGGATCGTGTTGAGTTGGAGATGGGATATTGTATTTTTTGAGTCCCCCATCATGATAAGTTTGTAGATATTTTGGGAACAAGATAAAGTGATCCCTTGCAACAAAGAATAATCTTATGCTTGGATGTTGTAGGCCAATCCTTGATTTCATGACTAAGTGAACTCTATGTCTCCTCTAAGGTGAGAGAGAAGCCCACCCGATCCTACCACCCCACTAGAAATATTTTTTTACTAAGTAATGGAGAGATTGTAATTAAACTATAATTATTATTAATATTTGTATTTTCCTAAATATCTACACATTTGAAGTTCTTAATTCCATGAATAATAGATAGATTAATTTATAAATAAAGATAAATTAATAATGTTTTTATAAATACATATTAAAATAATAAAACAAATATAGAACAAATTATAATTACTATTTATGCTTATAAATAAGAGGTTAAAAGTGCTCAATCATATTTTTTAAAAGATCCATTTCCAATGTACAATGCAAAAGTTCTTAAATTAATTGATTTACAATAAGGTAAATTCAAAAAATGTTAAATCACCCTAAAATTATAAGGTGGTTTTACTCATATGATATCTACCTCTAAGGGCTAAGGCGCCAAGGTCGCATGCATGCATTTTCTTCATAGATCAAAATGAAAGAAATCATGCAAGGAGGACACTAGGTGCAAAAGAGGAGACTAAAGTATTCATATAGGGGAGAGTTGGGGATCCTTGGGCACGTGACCTACCAATGGGAAACTCTACCCAAGGTGTCGTGCAATGCAAGTCAAATGAAAAATGATTTGATGAAGGCTTGAAGGAAATAACTATGTGCTCTACCAATGAAAGAAAATTGGCTAAGGCTTGGAGGGAACACTTAGGAAAGTCATATCGACTCAATTAAGGGGAACATGCACCAAAGAGGATGTTTCGGTTAGAAATATTGGTGGATCAACCAAATGATGGAACACAAAATTTGGTGGGTCGGCTAGGCAAGTTTCCTAAACATGATCACATGAGGAGTTAGCCCAACCATTCCAAGGGGTGTGACTTGATGAACTAATGAGTCATCTCACCCATGGGAAAGAGATACGATGGATGGGAACCTATAAAGGACACATCTTGGTAGATATTTGGAGAGAAAGAAGAGAACTATGATTTTGAGGTAGACGAGGGTTAGATCCATCAAGGAGCCAAGTTACTCTATTTGGGAGGACTTGTGGTTCTTTGAGGAGGATTCAATGGATAGATTTTGGTGAGATTCTTTTGGGAAATTTTTGGGGAATTACGGAAACACAGGTCTGTTGGAGGCATGTGTGAGGAAGAACCAAAATCCTTCAAGTCTATGGAAAGAAAGATACAACAAGTCTACTATTGATGGAAACTCTGTGGTGCACCGTAGGTGGTTGTGGAACGATTGTGACAGAGAGTATTGGTGTGAAATATATGTTCATGAGTTTATTAGTGAGGTGAGGTGATTCGTTTGAACCTTCCAAGTTTTAAACTGAGTCGTTAGTGCTCATGTTGTAACTTCTCTGCAATAACAAATACTTAGTTGGGTGTTAGGCACGATTTGTGTCACTTGCACTATATCTACATTTCTTTTGCCTGCTTCACTTTTTTTCTCTTGGCTTCTCATGTTCATGGATGTATACTAAAATATGACTAAGTTTTAAATTTGTTAACAAATGTAAGTATACAAGAGTTTCTTTAGATTAGGAGTGTGACTTGTCGGTAGCCTAAAATAGAGTATGGGTATGCTCTAGGTGAAGAGGTTGAGTACGATTATATTCCTGATTCATAGGTATTTATTTTCAGTCATGTTTATAACCCATGAAGACTATACATGCAGGAATAAGGTATACCCATCCACACGGGGGGGTTGTAGGCAGGGCTTGCCCCCCCTTCGAGGTTCAGGAGCAAGCGGGACCCCAAAGGAAAATTTTCCATATAAATTTATATTGTAATTTAAAAGTAAATCTGGACCATTCATTATAAGGTCATAGATTTCACGGTAGAAGTTATGTTAGGTCATTTTTCCCTAGAAGGAAACTCTATTTTATGAGGGAATTGTATTGTGGTTTTGTATCATTTCGAATATTGTATTGTGAGAAGGGATAATATGTGAGAAAGAAGGGGAAGTTACAACGGGTGTGATGTAGTTTGTATCCCTTCATTCTTTTGGATAATAAAAAGGAAGGACCTGAAAATTTCTTTTGTGGACGTAGCACACACTAGGTGAACCACATATATTTGTGTCTCTATTGTATTTGGTATCCTCTATGTTTTATTTATACATTTTATTTTATTGCCCCGCGATCTTGTTTTCTTAACAAGTGGTATCAAAGTGAAACATAACTCGTAGGAAAAGATGGTTCTTTGTTCGAGTGATTGCAACGGTGGAAGATGGAAAATTTAGATTTAAGAAATTTAATGGCAAAACTACCCATTATTGAAGATGGAGATGGACAATTATTTATATCAGAATGATCCATTACTGCCATTGGGTGGAATAACAAAGAAGTCAATGACCATGAATGATGAAGAATGGGAGGTTCTTGATAGTAAGACACTAGAAACAATATGGTTGAGCCTGGAAGCATCAGTGGCTTTCAATATTTCGAAAGAAAAGACAATGAAAGAGTTCATGGACACATTAGATAAATTGTATGAAAAAACCTCTACGTCCAATAAGGTATCTCTAATGAAGAGATTATTTAATATGAATATTTTAGAAGGTGGGTCTATTGCAAATCATTTAAATGAATTTAATATGGATACTAATCAACTAAGTTATTTAAAAGTGGAATTTCATGATGAGGTCAAGGCTCTTCTAATATTCTGGTCATTTCCAAAAATTTGAAGTGGCTTGGTCATGGGAGTAAGAAACTTTTTCTCTCATTCAAACACTTTAAAATTTGATGATGTTTTTGGTGTTATCCTTAGCAAGGAAATGCAACAAAAAATCATAGGTGAGATATCAGGTAATGCGTTAAATATGGAGAGCAGGGGAGGACAAAATAATAGAGGAAAGGGCTCAAGGAACTACAGGAATTCTAGGAAGGGAAGATCTAAATCCAGAGTGGAAAAGATAGTGTGCTAGAATTGTGGGAAGAAATAACATCTAAAGAAAGACTACAGAGCTCCAAAAAACAAAGAGATCGAAAAGAGGAGAAAAATTAGGAAGAAATTGTAACTGGTTATGTGTTTGCAGATGCTTTGATTATTTTTGTAGATTCAGGGGCTTCATTTAATTCCACACCCTATATGAAACATTTTCTAGATTATGTTCAAGGTTATCTTGGTTAGGTTCATTTGGGTGATGATGCACCGTAAAATTTTGTTGGAATGGGAAAGGTAAAAATAAAGAAAATGAATGTAAACCAATGGTTGTTAAAAGAGGTAAGACATGTTCCACATTTATGGAAAAATATAATTTCAACACGAAAGTTGGGAAGTGAAGGTTTCATATCTATATTTACATATAAGGCATGGAAGGTCACCAAAGGATCATTGGTGATAGCAAAAGGAGACAAGGTAGGTACAATATATTTATGTACTAGTAATATTTATTCTTCTATCTATTTAGCTTCTACAAGAGTGGATACATTATTGTGGCATTATAGGCTTGGACACATGACCGAGAAGGGGATGCATATACTTTAGAAAATAATTTGTTTGCCAGATCTTAAACAAATTGATTTGGATTTTTTTGAGCTTTATGTTTATGGAAAGAATAAGAGAGTCATATTTCTCAGAGTTGAAAAATAAAAGAAGAGTGAAAGGTTAGATCTTGTGCATACAAATGTATGGGGACCAACTCATGTATCATCTCTTGGTGGCTCTCGTTATTATATTACTTTTATTGATGAAGCAACTAGAAAAACTTGGGTTTATTGCATTCAACAAAAATATGATGTTTCTGATACTTTTAAGTAATGGAAAACATTGGTTGAGAATGATACAAGAGAAAGGTTGAAGTGTCTTAGAGAAGACAATGGAGGTGAATATTGCATTGATGATTACTATTAATACCATGAGATTCGTAGAGAGAAGATAGTTCCAGGAACACCACAAGAAAATGGTGTGTCAGAAATGATGAAAAGAACAATCATGGAGCATGCAAGGAGTATCATATTCCACATCGGGTTTCCTTTATAGTTCTAGGCAGATTCTCTAGATATTGTTATTTACTTAATAGACAAAGGAAAATCAATCTCTTTGGATGGTGGAATTACATAGGAGGCATGGACAAGTAAAAATGTAAACTATTCTTTTCTGAATACTTTCAGTTTTGAAGAATTTGTCCATATTGAAAAAGAAAATAAAACAAAGATTGAGCCAAAATCCAAGAGGTGTACCTTTATCGGATAAAGTGTTAATGATTTTGGTTATATTTTATGGGATTATAAAAATAACAAAATCATTAGGAGTAGAGATGTCATATTCAATGAGAAGGTCATCTACAAAGATAATTTGTGGGGAAAGATACAAGAAAAATAAAAACCAGAATACACAGTGCTTGATGAGATCACTGAAAAATAAATTCAAAAGGTACGAGAAAATAAAAATGTACAATAATAGGAGAATCAAGTACCTCAAACTCCTGCAAGTTCTTTTAGAAGATGTACAAGGTTAAGTAGACCCACTAAATGATACTCTCCTTCATTATATTATTTATTGTTGATTGATTCTCATGAACCATAATTTTATGAAGAGGCAATGTAGGTAGACACTAAAAAGAAGTGGGAGAAAGGCATAAAAGAGGAAATGGATTCCTTGGTAAATAACTAGACTTGGGAATAAAAGGTTTTACTGTGAGAGTGAGAGTTCCATTCATATTTAAAAGAACTCATCCTTCCATTTGAATAACAAGAATATACATATTAGGTATCATTTCATACAATCCGTCTTGAAAGATGTCCATTTGAAGTTGGAAAAGATACATACTAGCCAAAATTCCTGCTCAGTTTGAGTTGGTATGCAAGCATGAAGGTGAATATGAGATATTTTCTAGGTATAATAAGGATCATAGTCCACCAGATAAACCATCAGTGGACTTATTGATATCAATCTCCAGGTGGGAGATTATTGGTTTTGGATCCCGACTATCTTCCTGATTCATAGGTCTTTCTTTTCATCCATGTTTATAACACATGAATACTATAAAACCCTCCACACAGGGGGGTTGCATGGGGGGCTTTCCCCCCCTTCCAGATCTGAGGGGATCATCCCCCTAGATAGGCGGTCCAGGGAAAATCGGGGCTTTGGGGATGAATCACCCAAAGGAAAAATTGTGTTGTAAATGTATATTTCCATTTCATAGTAAATATGGATTGTTTATTATAAGGTCATAGATATGATGGTAGAAGTTATGTTATGATTTTTTTCCCTAGAAGGAAACCCTCTTTTATGAGGGAATTGTATTTTGGTTGTGTATCATTGTGAATATTGTATTTTGAGAGAGGATACTATGAGAGACACAAGAGGAAGTAACATCGGGTTTGATGTAGGTTGTATCCCTTAATTTTGTTGGATAATAAAAAGGAGGGACCTAGAAAAATGTAGTCTCTGAAAAGTACCATTGCCTAGTTGATTTTTGTGATGGTGTTTCTATCTCTATAGTCCTACTACTCTCTATATATACTTCTTATTTTATACTTTAACCAACCTTTCTATGATGATGCGTCTATCTCTAAAGTCCATGAAACAATATTAATGTCCATTCATGACCCATAGAACTAATATTTATTGAGATAGTAACAATCCAAGTGCATTATAGTTTCAATAGACACAATCCTAGTGACCTTATCCAATACTTTTATTTTATTTTAAGTGGCCAATACTTTTCTTTATTTTTAAGGGGCCAAACCTTGGAGTTTAACTTCAAATAGAATTGTTAATAAACATTGTGCAAAAGTAAGCAATATATTAATAAAAGAATTATTTAATTATTTATAACTTTTAATTGATTCTATAATTTCAACTTTTCACCGAACAACAATAAAATAATAAATTTTTGGAACCATAAAATTTTTAAAATTAAATAGTTTTCTGATTCATTGCTCATTTAATTTGTCTCTTCTTATCTTTTCCTTTTCTTCCTTGTATGATTTTATACATAACACTTTGTTGCCACTAATACTAATGCATAATCTCATACATTGATGGATGATAGATTTAAAATGAATTATAATTATTCCTTAATTTTGTGAAAGCGATTTCATTATCTCATACATTGATGGATGATGGAGTAACAATGAATTATAATTCTTCTTTGTTTTCGGGAAAGTTCTTTCATTAAACTCAATAGAAGATTTAAAACTAACCTTCAAGTCAACTTCAATGGGATAATGGCCTCGGATAATGGTCTCAAAGAACAGAAAAAGTGGAAGATCACAATTGTTTGATTAATTTGTAAGGTATTAATAAATTAAATTCACATAGGTTCCCACAATTAGGGTTTACTGGGTTTGTCAATATGAAGTGAATTTATTTCCCTACCAACGTTCAATTTCCCAAGAAACATGTTTATTTTACCTTTTCAAACATGTTTGTTTCACCTTGGATACTATGCACATTAATAATGTAAAAGAAGCATCATATAAAAGCATGCTCAATATGATAAATTCAATTAATAATGTAAAAGAAGAATCATCAATATGATAAATTCACTTAATACATATAGTCGGGTAATAACTAAACGATACAAAATTGATATTACTAAATTATACATCAAACTATGATCATCATTTAGTAAAACTATAAGAGT